>WNWK01048058.1:0-13694 GCA_009830355.1 Cherax destructor
AAAAAGATGTAAACATAAGTTTGTGTGACTGACTGACTTGACTGACTAACTGACTTGACTGATTGACTGACTGACTGGCTGAATGACTGACTGTCTTGACTGACTGACTGAATGACTTGACTGACTGAATGACTTGATTGAATGACTTGACTGACTGAATGACTGTGACTGACTGAATGACTTGACTGACTGACTGAATGACTTGACTGACTGACTGAATGACTTGACTGACTGACTGAATGACTTGACTGACTGACTGAATGACTTGACTGACTTACTGAATGACTTGACTGACTTACTGAATGACTTGACTGACTTACTGAATGACTTGACTGACTTACTGAATGACTTGACTGACTTACTGAATGACTTGACTGACTTACTGAATGACTTGACTGACTTACTGAATGACGGTGACTTACTGAATGACTTGACTGACTTACTGAATGACTTGACTGGTGACTTACTGAATGACTTGACTGACTTACTGAATGACTTACTGAATGACTTGACTGACTTACTGAATGACTTGACTTACTGAATGACTTGACTGACTTACTGAATGACTTGACTGACTTACTGAATGACTTGACTGACTTACTGAATGGCTTGACTGACTTACTGAATGGCTTGACTGACTTAATGACTGACTGACTGACTTAATGACTGACTTGACTGACTTAAAGTTAGACACTCAGTTCAACCATCGACTTCAGTTCAAGAACTTCTACTATCCACCTCAGCCCAGTAGGGCCACAGCATAACTCTCCACTCTCTTCACAATCATCCACAAACACCAGCACCCACAATTTAAGGTAAATACTATTACATTTGTAGTCTTAAGCAGTAAAAACAACATAATACATCACGATAATGAACTACAATTACATATTCACTTTTATTTTTGTAAGATCTGTTGGTCTAAAAAAAACTTGTTTGGCTTTTTGGGGACTCCCTGGAACGTAACCCTATTTTTCCCATTAGTTCTTTTAATTATTTAACACAAAATTATCTAACACGACTTTTTCAGGAACGTAACTATCGTGCTAAATGACGTTCTACTGTACAACTATTGCTTCATAATTCTTAAGCTAGTCATAAGTTTTCCATTTCCATTAATATATAAACTTATTGTTAAATTCTAAAAATTTTGAACTACCTCAATTTTGTAAACCTAGTTAATTACTACAATTACCTAACCTTAATACCAGTATAATCATTGTGTCATTATAGAGTAAGATCTATTATAAGACTGCCTGAAATGCCTAGGCATACCTAGGCATATTATTGGCCTTCTTGTAATAATTATTTCATAAAATGTATAAATAACATAATATGTAAACCCCACTTTGTAATATTATCAGAAATAAAGTTGATTGATTGATTGATCACAACCACCATCACAACCACTACCACCCTCTACCACCATCACTACCACCCTCTACCCCCATCACTACCACCCTCTACCACCATCACTACCACCCCGGTGGCCTGGTGGCTAGAGCTCTCGCTTCACACACGGAGGGCCTGGGTTCGATTCCCGGCGGGTGGAAACATTTCGACGTGTTTCCTTACACCTGTTGTCATGTTCACCTAGCAGCAAATAGGTACCTGGGAGTTAGTCGACTGGTGTGAGTCGCATCCTGGGGGACAAGATTAAGGACCCCAATGGAAATAAGACAGACAGTCCTCGATGACGCACTGACTTTCTTGGGTTATCCTGGGTGGCTAACCCTCCGGGGTTAAAAATCCGAAGAAATCTTATCTTATCTTATCATACCCTCTTCCACCATCACTATCACCCTCTTCTACCACCATCACAACCACTACCACCCTCTAAAACCATCACTATCACCCTCTACCACCATCACAACCACTACCACCCTCTACCACCATCATAACCACTACCACCCTCTACCACCTTCACTACCACCATCACAACCACTACCACCATCGCTACCACCATCACAACCACTACCACCCTCTACCACCTTCACTACCACCATCACAAACACTACCACCATCGCTACCACCCTCTGCCACCATTGCTACCACCCTCTACCACCATCACAAACACTACCACCACCCTATACCACCATCACTACAACCCTCTACCACCATCACAACCACTACCACCATCACAACCACTACCACCACTACCACCCTCTACCACCATCACTACCACCCTCTACCACCATCACTACCACCCTCTACCACCATCACAACCACTACCACCCTCTACCACCATCACAACCACTACCATCCTCTACCACCATCACAACCACTACCACCATAGCTACCACCCTCTACCACCCTCTACCACCATCACAACCACTACCATCTTACCACTTCCACCATCTCCACCCTCTACCACCATCACTACCACCCTCTACCACCATCACAACCACTACCACCATCACAACCACTACCACTCTACTCACCCACTCCACCTCTACCACCATCACTCCACCCTCTACCACCATCACTATCACCCTCTACCACCATCACAACCACTACCACCATCACAACCACTCACACCATCACCTACCACCATCACTCCACCCTACCACCATCACTACCACCCTCTACCACCATCACTACCACCCTCTACCATCATCACAACCAATACCACCATCACTACCACCATCACAACCACTACCACCATCACTACCACCCTCTACCACCATCACAACCTCTACCACCATCACTTCCACCTCTACCACCATCACTACCACCCTCTACCACCATCACTACCACCCTCTACCACCATCACAACCACTACCACCATCACAACCACTACCACCATCACAACCACTACCACCATCACTACCACCATCACTACCACCCTCTACCACCATCACTACCACCATCACAACCACTACCACCCTCTACCACCATCACTACCACCATCACAACCACTACCACCATCACAACTACTACCACTATCACTACCACCCTGTACCACCATCACAACTGCTACCACCCTGTACCACCATCACAACCACTACCACCCTCTACTACCAACACTACCACCCTCTACCACCATCACTACCACCCTCTACCACCTTCACTACCACCCTCTACCACCACCACTTTCGTATTTTTCTACAAACTTTTTCTTGAATTCTTTCGTGTTTCTCACATTCTTTACCAAAAGGCTGGCACTAGAAGCTTTCTTTGGGCCCATGGTGGCTAATTTAGTAGTTGCAAGCACTAAAACGAATGGAATATTATGAAATGTATCGTATGAACGCGTGGGATCATCCTCACTGGCTAGTAAACAATAGGACACTGACTGTAAATGGTGTGTGGGGGACGTCGGGTCACCGGGCCGCCGCTCAGACACATTCGGGATGAATGACTATTACCAAGTTAAATAACGATCACCGAGCCAATATTTTGATGAAAAATTTTTACTATTACCGAAAATTACGAAATCCGGGGGTCCACTATATACGTATAGGGTTTGCTACTATCCAAGATTTCAGGTATCCATGGAAGGGCTTGGAATGTACAAATTTGTACAAATATGTACAGTGGACCCCCGGTTTTCGTGATTTTTTTGTTCCAGAATGCTGTTTAACCCTTAAACTGTCCACACGTAGATATGCGTTCACGTGCGTAGCTGACCAAATATTTTGAGAAAAAAATAAATTGTTCTTTTTCTTTAAAAGGAAGAGTGCATTTTGTTTGTCATTCCCACATGTTGTAATACTGCACACAATGAGTGCACAGACCCATTCTGTAATCTCTAGGCAACTCAGGCTTACCGTGGCAAGGTTAAAAGCATTTGAAAAAAACGTAGATCTACGTTCGGGGCAGTACGCACGCGAACGTATATCTACGTGTGGACAGTTTAAGGCTTAAGTGTCATTACCAAACAAATTTATTCCCATAAGGAATAATGTAAAGTAGACTAGTCCTTTTAGACCCCAAAAATACACTTACAAAAGCATTTACAAAAATACACTTACATAAAAGGGCGAGTTTGGAGCATCACGAACACCGGGGGTCCACTGTAGTCTTGGAGACAGTAAAAGCTAGTGTACTCAGTGGCTGTAGGAAGCAGACTGAGATATTTGATGCTGAGACGCCGCGCTGCCTGTTTCCATGACCCAAGTTCTCGTATGGCATAAAATAGACTCATGAGAGAAACCTGAATGACTGAACTCAGTGAACATGTTGATGGTAATAATAATAATAATAATAATAAAATAATAATAATAATAATAATAAAAATAATAATCATAAAAATAATAATCGCTCTAGAGCGGTTTAAATGTCATACATATTTTGTACAGGTTTGATATATACTTTTTTTTTTTTTTCAACAAGTCGGCCGTCTCCCACCGAGGCAGGGTGACCCAAAAAGAAAGAAAATCCCCAAAAAGAAAATACTTTCATCATCATTCAACACTTTCACCACACTCATACATAATCACTGTCTTTGCAGAGGAGCTCAGATACGACAGCTGAGAATTGTCCCTCCCAGCTGTCACTATCCCAGACCCCTCCTTTAAAGTGCAGGCATTGTACTTCCCATTTCCAGGACTCAAGTCCAACTAAATCAATTAATTGGTTTCCCTGAATCCCTTCACAAAATGTTACCCTGCTCACACTCCAACAGATCGTCATGTCCTAAAAACCATTCGTCTCCATTCACTCCTATCTAACACGCTCACACATGCTTGCTGGAAGTCCAAGCCCCTCGCCCACAATACCTCCTTTACCCCTTCCCTCCAACCTTTTCTAGGACAACCCCTACCCCGGCTTCCTTCCCCTACAGATTTATACGCTCTCCAAGTCATTCTACTTTGATCCATTCTCTCTAAATGACCAAACCACCTCAACAACCCTCTTCAGCCCTCTGACAAATACTTTTAGTAACTCCACACCTTCTCCTAATTTCCACATTCCGAATTTTCTGCATAATATTTACACCACACATTGCCCTTAGACAGGACATCTCCACTGCCTCCAGCCTCCTCCTTGCTGCAGCATTTGCAACCCATGCTTCACACCCATATAAGAGTGTTGTTACCACTATACTTTCGTACATTCCCTTCTTTGCCTCCATGGATAACGTTTTTGTCTCCACAGATACCTCAACGCACCACTCACCTTTTTCCTTCATAAATTCTATGGTTAACCTCATCCTTCATAAACCCATCCGCTGACACGTCAACTCCCAAATATCTGAAAACATTTACTTCTTCCATAATCCCTCTCTCCAATGTGATATCCAATTTTTCTTTATTTAAATTGTTTGATACCCTCATCACCTTACTCTTATCTATGTTCACTTTTAACTTTCTACCTTTACACACTCTCCCAAACTCGTCCACTAACCTTTGCAACTTTTCTTTAGAATCTCCCATAAGCACAGTATCATCAGCAAAAGTATCTGTGTCAACTCCCATTTTGCATTTAATTCTCCATAATTTAATCCCACCCTCTCCCCAACACCCTAGCATTTACTTCTTTTACAACCCCATCTATAAATATATTAAACAACCATGGTGACATTACACATCCCTGTCTAAGACCTACTTTTACCAGGAAGTAATCTCCCTCTCCTACACACCCTAACCTGAGCCTCACTATCCTCATAAAAACTCTTTACAGCCTTCAGTAACTTACTACCTTTTCCATACACTTGCAACATTTGCCACATTGCTCCCTATCCACTCTATCATATGCCTTTTCTAAATCCATAAATGCAATAAAAACTTCTCTACCTTCATCAAAATACTGTTCACATATATGCTTCACTGTAAACACTTGATCTACACATCCCCTACCCACTCTAAAGCCTCCTTGCTCATCTGCAATCCTACTCTCTGTCTTACCTCTAATTCTTTCAATAATAACCCTGCCATACACTTTACCTGGTATACTCAGTAAACTTATTCCCTATTATTTTTACACTCTCTTTATCCCTTCCCTTTATATAAAGGAACTATACATGCTCTCTGCCAATCCCTAGGTACCTTCCCCTCTTTCATACATTTATTAAACAAAAATACCAACCACTCCAGCACTATATCTCCCCCTGCTTTTAACATTTCTGTCATGATCCCTTCAGTTCCAGCTGCTTTACCCCCTTTCATTCTACGTAATGCCTCACGCACCTCCCCCACACTCACATCCTGCTCTTCTTCACTCCTAAACGATGTTGTACCTCCCTGGCCAGTACATGAAATTACCGCCTCCCTTTTTTCATCGACATTTAAAAGTTCCTCAAAATATTCCCGCCATCTACCCAATACCTCCAGCTCCCCATCTACTAACTCCCCTACTCTGTTTTTAACTGACAAATCCATTCATTCCCTAGACTTTCTTACCTTGTGTTTTTCTCACTCCAAAATTTTTTCTTGTTTTCAGCAAAATTTCTTGACAGAGCCTCTCCCATTCTTTCATCTGCTCTTCTTTTGCCCTCTCTCACCACTCTCTTCACCTTTCTTTTACTCTCCATATACTCTGCTCTTCTATTAACACTTCTGTTTTGTAAAAACCTCTCATAAGCTACCTTTTTTTCTTTTATCACACCCTTTACTTCTTCATTCCACCACTCACTCCTCTTTCCTCTTGCACCCACCCTCCTATAGCTACAAACTTCTGCCCCACGTTCTAATACCGCATTTTTAAAACTATCCCAACTCCCTTCAACCCCCCCACTACTCATACTTGCACTAGCCCACCTTTCTGCCAATAGTTGCTTATATCTCACCCTAACTTCCTCCTCCCTTAGTTTATACACTTTTACCTCTCTCTAGTAAATTCGTTCAGTAATGGCACTTGAGCAGGCTTCTGGGATGAAGTTTTTTCGTTAGCCGGGGGTCCACTTGTTGGTTGGTGTAAACAAGTTTTGTAAGCAATATAATGATACTAATGTTTGTTCGATTATTGTGTTGCATACAACGAGTGTATATATATACATTGCACCTTACTTTGGTCTCACAGGCCACATAAGTTTCGAAAAAAAAGTGAACAATAAACCTACGAAAAAAAGTAAACCAAAGTTTACCGGGTGAGCGGCATTTGCCGCTGTTGCCATACGCGGCTCATTTTTTGCCAACTTTACGCCTCCATAGCTCGGTATGTACTGATCGCAGAAATTTTTTTTGGGGGCTATAAACAATCAGAAAAATAATCTTAACATTTTGATAAGAAAAAATAATTTTTTTTTTTCGAATATTTTGCGACAACAGGAGAGCACTCAGGATTAGGGGTTGCGAAAGTCGAAGGGTTAACTAGGTTTACAAAATTGAGGTAGTAGTTCAAAAATTTAAGAATTTAACAATTAGTTTATATATTAATGGAAATGGTGACGTGTTGGCATGATACAGTTTCTATATTGGAGTGTCTTAGGCAAACTTATGACTAGCTTAAGAATTATGAAGCAATAGTTGTATTCAGAATTTTGTTTACAGTCATGTGTAAATTAAGGGGAGTCACAGATATCAATAAGTGTATTTTGCTGTGGATATGTGCAAGATAAAGTAGTTTTCATGTGGTTAGCTACCGGTTGGGTGCGTAAGTGAGATAAGATGTTTTTTAACGATGCTTTTGAAAATGGAGGTTGTGTCTGCAGTTCTAGAGTTTTCAGGCACTGAGTTCCAGATTTTAGGCCCTTTTATGTACATTGAATTTTTGTATAGATTTAGTCGGACACAGGGAATGTCAAAGAGATGTTTGTGTCTGGTATTATGTCTATGGGTCCTGTCACTACTGTCAAGAAAGTGTTTTACCTCAGGGTTAAAGTTGGAATTTATGGTTCTATAAATGTAGATTGCAGAGTAGTAAGTGTGGATGTTCTGAACAGTGAGTAAGTTTAGGTCTTTGAAGAGTGGGGGGGGGGTGTTGCCTAGCGTTGGATTGCGTGATAATTCTTACTGCGACTTTTTGTCGGGTTATTATTGGCTTTAGGTGGGTAATTGCTGTTGATCCCCAAGCACAAATGGCATATGTGAGGTAGGGATAGATGAGTGAATAGTATAGTGTGAGTAGGACTGATTATGGTACATAGTAATGTATCTTAGAGAGGATCCCCAAAGTTTTGTACACTTTCTTTGTTATGTGTCCACTGTACAGTGGACACCCGAGTAATGAGCAAAATTCATTCCAGAATCCTGCTCAAGTGCCATTACAGAACGAATTTACTTTATTAAGAAATAATGTCAAGTAGGTTAGTCCATTTCAGACCCCCAAAAATACACTTACAAAAGCACTTACAATATTATACTTACATAATTGTACGATTTCCGGGGTGCTCGTAACTCGGGGGTCCACTGTACAGTGGACCCCCAGAAATCGAACATTCTTCATTCCAGAATGCTGTTCAAGTGCTCTTACCAAACGAATTTATTCCCATAAACACGTACAGTCATCCTTTCGGTTTTCCTTTTTAACTGCCGTTCCAGATGGATCCTACAAACCAAAATCGGCTTAGACAAAACTATTTTCCCATATTATATATTATTGAAATTCAATTAATCCGTTTCGAAACCCAGAAGTTTGGAAAAAAAATTTTTGGGGGCTAAAGATAGATTTACCTATACAAATGAATGAAATGAATGTAGCACTTCATACTACTGAACCTTTTATGTTGTTGGATGGAAGAGAGATTAAAGGGAGAGGGTAGAACCCTATTTTTGAAGGAATCCTCATAAGGACTCTTAGTACCAAGTCCCATCTGGGGTCACTTCTTCTTTGTCTTTTAACCACTAGGACCAGCTTAGATTCACTGACACCTGTGGACTAAATATCTCAGAAGAGCCGTACTGGAGAGTTTTTTAAAGTATGTACTACCTAAAATGGGACATGGAATTGTCTATTTAGTAGGAAGATGAGCACGGATTGCAACATCTTTGTCTGCGGATGTGGCCCTAACAAATTGATTGACACTTATACCCACATTTGTCAAATCCTTACATCTTCTGAAGAAGGCACATCTTACATCTTTTCTTCCTCCACTGAATGCAATTTTCAGATCTGTTTTTTTTGTTGCAGCTCAAGCTCTTGCAGCTTTCAGTGGTTAGATTCTTCAATCTGGTCCTCCACTCAATCTCTTTCCACATCCTCTCCATTCACTCCAACCTCATAGGTCCTTAATCCCAATCAAATACTTTCCACAATTTTCCATAGGCTCATCAGGGTTAGCTTAATCCCTTCAAAATCCCCTCTTTGTACATTAATCTGGCCAAATCTTTCTTAAGGAGTTTCATGCGGGTCCTAAGGAAGTCATTTCCATCCAGCTTTATAATTTCTTATAATGGCACTTGACAGATTGGAAGATATCGAAGTGGACCACTTCAGAACTCTTAGGGTCAACTGTGAATGGAACACGTACAATCTGTAATTGTTTGCGTACATAAGTTTTGATAAATTTTAACTCTTTATAATAGATTTGTGTGTATTATATATTTTATGCATTCATAACATACCTAACTTTTTCTTATTTTTTTTTTTTTTGGTTGCAAATCTCCAAAAATTTTCCAGTATATTTATTGAAAAATATCCGAGTATAAGTGGACCTGTGCAGTTCAAACCCATGTTGTTCAAGGGTCAATTATACTGTACTTTTCTTTCATATACCATATGTTAAGTAAGAACCTTATTTCTGTAAGATACTAATTTACAGAAAGTAGGAGAGTATTGTGTTAGTAAGTTGGTGTGACTACACTACACTTACATTTGTATGAAGTGAATGACTGATATCTATTTTCAGGTTAGCTGAAGATGAAAAGGAAAATGTGCTTACTTCTGCTGCTAATGATCTGCGAGATGTGGAACAGACACTGTTGAAACACATTGCAATGGAACTTAGAGATGAAGATCCCCACCAGTTTGTCAATGCTTACACCTCAGGTTTGAGAGCTACATCTCTACTACTTTTTGTTTATTTTGATGATTTTTCCATCTTTTCTTTTTTGGGTTTAGACATACAAATTAGGGGAAAGCTATTTGTGTTGTCAGTTTGTCTGACTTCACTTCTAATCTGGAATCATAGCCTACTGCTGCAAAGTTGCATCTTGTTTCCTCTCACCAATACTTAACTCTGGAATTTTTGGTGGTGTTATAACTCCTGGAGCAATGCAAATACAGAAATACCTTGCATAGTAAGTTTTGAACAGTATGGGTTTTGATATACAGTGGTACCCCGACTTACGATGGTCCCCAAACACACCCTTTTATGTAAGTTGATTTTTTTAAATGCTTTTGTAAGTGTAATTTTGGGGGTCTAAAAGGACTAGTCTATTTTACATCATTTCTTATGGAGATAAATTCGTTTGGTAATGGCACTTGAACAGCATTCTGGAATGAAAAAATATCGTAAGTCGGGGTACCACTGTACTAATATGGTTTATAAATTTAATAATATAAATTTTGTTTAACTCCATTACACACCGATAATGACTGCTGTTATGTATGTACTGGACTGGCATGATGCCTACATCAGTATCACTCTAGACTTCGAGTAGTGAAGTTGTGTAATCTTATACAGTACATAAGTACAGTAGACCGTCATTTAGCATGAGATTATGTTGCACATTATGGGTATTGCACAATTGAAGAATTGCGGCACATTATTATCTAACACAACGTAAAAATGATATTACAGTGGACCCCCGAGTTTCGTAAACCCCGGAAATCGTACATTTATGTAAGTATAATATTGTAAGTGCTTGTGGAAAAGTATTTTTGGGGGTCTGAAATAGACTAACCTACGTGACATTTTTCCTTAAGGGGGTAAATTCGTTCGGTAATGGCACTTGAGCAGACTTCAGGAGTGAAGTTTTTACGAAACTCGGGGGTCCACTGTACATGGTTCGCGGGAGGGGAAAAAATTTGAGCACTCGGTCGCCCGCGGTCTGTTAAACCATTGAGTCAGTGGGGGAGTCCTACTGAGGGTGGCTATGAGCCACATTAACTGTTTAATGCTGACGTAACAAGTGTTTTCTGGAAGAAAATGCCAACACGAACTTATATCAGTCAGGAAGAGAAAAGTGCACCAGGCTTCAAGACAGCAAAGGATCGCTTCACCTTGCTCCTCTGCGGTAATGCATCAGGTGATTTCAAGTGCAAGCCCATGGTTATTTACCGCTCTAAGAATCCTCATGCTTTGAGGAAAAGGGAATTTGTTTTTCCTTCCCACAAACTGTAAGTAAGTTTATTCAGGTATACACAGATACAGTTACATAGATTATCATACATAGCAGCATATGTGTAGAGAACCTAGGATAACCCAAAAAAAGTCAGACAGAATGGAAATAAGTCACTCTGACTTTTTTGGGTTATCCTAGGTTCTCTACACATATGCTACTATGTATGATAATCTTTGTAACTGTATCTGTGTATACCTGAATAAACTTACTTACTTACATACATGTGCTAAAATAGCACATGACATGAAAACGAACGAAGCATTGGTACATGCACATATAAGGAATAAAGATTAAATAAAAAGATTTGGAATGGCTCCAGCATCTTATGTGTCAAAAGTGATTGTTAAAAATCGTAGTTCTGAAATGTATAATATTGAGTATCTTTTAACCCTTTGATTGTTTCGGTCGTATATATATGTCTTACGAGCCAGTGTTTCGGACGTATATATACATCTTACGAGCCAGTGTTTCGGACGTATATATGTACAGTGAACCCTTGGTTAGCAGCCGTTCCTGTTAGCGGCCAACTCGGTTAGCGGCCGGTTTTACAGCTCCCGGTTTGCGGCCGTTATTCCAGTTAGCGGCCGTATTGGACGCGTCACCCCACCGGCTGGGGCCGGTTGTGCTTAAGTTTGTGTGTGTCTCTCAGTACGTGAGGAAGCTTCTGCTCATTCTTACAAACATTTCGCTTGTTTTCCATTATTTTTTTGCCAATGCAACTGCGAAATAAGTAACCATGGCTCCCAAGAAAGTTCCTAGTAAAGTTCCTGTGGCAAAGAGAGTGAGAAATACCATGGAATTTAAGAGAGAAGTGATTGAGAAATATGAGAGTGGTATGCAGGTGCTGGAACTTGCCAGGATGTTTTGGAAAAACAAATCAACAATTACAACCATCCTGTCAAAGAAAGAACAAATCAAGGATGCTGATGTTGCCAAAGGAGTAAATGTGCTTACGAAACAATGGTCACCAATAATGGAACAAATGGGAAAGTTATTATTATTGTGGATTAAAGAAAAACAAATAGTTGGAGACAGTGTAGTGGAGTCTGTTATTTGTGAGAAGGCAAGGCGTTTGCATGAAGATCTTGTGAAAAAAACTCCTGGAACAAGTGCTGCTGGTAGGAATTTAGGGCCAGCAAAGGCTGGTTTGAGAGATTTAAGAGGCGTAGAGGCATACATAGTGTTGTAAGGCATGGTGAGGCTGCAAGTTCAAACAAACATTCTGCTGAAAAGTTTGTGCAGGAATTTCAGGACTACATAAAAAGTAACAAAAAAGGCACAATACCATGACTGGAACAATACACACACAACCCGCACATATAAAAAAGAGAGGAGCTTACGACGACGTATCGGTCCGACTTGGACCATTTACAAAGTCACACTAACACAAAGGACAGGTGGAAGGGGTATTTATAGTCAGGCAGAACACCCATGACTTAACCTTATTCCTTTCCCTTCTATCTCTTCCCCCTTCTCCTCTTTCTCCTTTCTCCTCTGGGTTTTCTTTTTTTTCTTTTGCCTTGTACAGTGGAACCCCGGTTAACAAACACCCCGGAAATCGTGCAATTATGTAAGTATAATATTGTAAGTGCTTGTGGAAGTGTATTTTTGGGGGTCTGAAATAGACTAACCTAAATGACATTTTTTCTTAAGGAAGTAAATTCATTCGGTAATGGCACTTGAGCAGGCTTCTGTAATGATTTTTTTTCGTTAACCGGGGTTCCACTGTATGTCCTTTTTTTTTTTTTTTTTCATTTTTTTCCCTCTATGTTCTTGTTACCCTATGCGGGCAGCCAGCTTCATTGCAGTGCTCCTTTCCTAGAATATGACTGATTCCACTACTACTACTACTACCACTACCACTACTACCTCCATTTCCCCTCCACCACTTTCTTGTGCCCTTCCCTGTCTGCCTGCCTATAAATACCCCTTCCACCTGTCCTTTGTGTTAGTGTGACTTTGTAAATGGTCCAAGTCGGACCAAAACGTCGTCGTAAGCTGGAACAAATGGGAAAGTTATTATTATTGTGGATTAAAAAAAAACAAATAGTTGGAGACAGTGTAGTGGGGGTCTGTTATTTGTGAGAAGGCAAGGCGTTTGCATGAAAATCTTGTGAAAAAAAATCCTGGAACAAGTGCTGCTGGTAGGAATTTAGGGCCAGCAAAAGGGTGGTTTGAGAGATTTAAGAGGCGTAGAGGCATACATAGTGTTGTAAGGCATGGTGAGGTGCAAGTTCAAACAAACATTCTGCTGAAAAGTTTGTGCAGGGAAATTTTGGACTACATAAAAGTAACAAAAAAAGGGACAATACCATGACTGGAACAATACACACACAACCCGCACATATAAAAAAAGGAGCTTACGACGACGTATCGGTCCGACTTGGACCATTTACAAAGTCACACTAACACAAAGGACGGTGGGGTTTTTTAGTCAGGCAGAACACCCATGACTTAACCTTATTCCTTTCCCTTCTATCCTTCCCCTTCTCCCTTTTTTCCTTTCTCCTCTGGGTTTTTTTTTTT
>WNWK01048059.1:0-13693 GCA_009830355.1 Cherax destructor
CTATCTGTACAGTATACTATAAGTATACTGTACAGATAACCTTCTTATAAGCTTTAAATAACGTCATAAGAACACACAGATGAGGTGAAAGATGTAAGAACAAACGTCAGTATTATGAGGGTAATATGAAGAAATAGATGATTCACACAACATACAGAGCTCCTTCAATAAACACGTATGAAAAAACTTGTGGTAAATCTAAGCAGTTTTTGAATGAATGAATTGACTTGACGCATCAACTGAAGGGAAAGATTATTTCAGTGTTCCAACAATGTACGAAAAAACTTGAAGAGTATGGGCTTGCCAGGGAGTTAGTTACTAATGGTTGTGTAATTGTTTGACTTTGAGCTTCAAAGAACATTAGTAACCGCAAAATGCATTATATTTACAAGTCAATTATGAAGTTCATTCTCCTGTCCAGGTCTCTTTAGACATTAAGTCACAGTTATTGCACCAACTATGTAATTTTGAATGCAAGAAACGTTTCCAGACCATTTAAAAACTAGACTGGTCAAGGTCTGGTCCCTGAAGGGTTATTTTTTCCCCACTTGGCTTCGTTATGCAGTTTAAAACTACTCGCTGCTTCTTTCTTAGGGAGTCAGTCACTGATTCATTAGGGAAAATTGTTCTTTATGCCACGAGACTTCACATAATTACTAACCCTCTATGCTGTACTCCGTCGAGTCTCTTCTCTAAGGCGAGGAACAATATTTCTGTGGGAACTTTGTTCACATTTTTGTTCATATTGTGAACAAAGTAAATTGTATTGATAAGCTACACTTACTTTATTGACAATTTTTTTTATTAAAAAACCATGTTAATTAATCAACATTGTATTGCCTTTCAGAAAGTTCATGATATTGTTTCCAATTGTAGTTATCATTAGTTTATCCTCAGCAAATATTAAGGTGACTGGATGTATATAAGGGAGCGTCTACCTTTCGAATGCAGAAATGAAATTAGTCAATTTAAAGTCATACGATATTTTGCGTACATCAACTGATCTAGGGAATTGGATCTGTGCTCCAGTTCCCTGAATTAAGCCTGAATACCTTCCATCCCCCCCCCCTCCACAGGCGCTGTATAATCCAACGGGTTTAGCGCTTCCCCATGATTATAATAATAAATAATGTTGTCATCCTCGTTGTTCTCTCATAGTTTAAATAACAAATCTTCCTCTAAACATTTTAAAACAATTTTTTATATTTTTTAATGTGATTTTTTTTTCTAAAAGTTAGCGTTTGTTAGTTTCTAGCATTCGTTTTTCTTTCTGTAGACGTATCTATGGAGTTTACAATGACGTCACAGGTTGAAGGTCTGGCACCCAGGCAGTTAAGTGTGTCAGTGACACGGTCATTACCTCTCGTCAGAAGCAATAAAACAAAAGATTTTATGCATAATACTGTACAGTTCTACTATTAATAAAATCCTGTACGAATCTAATGTTTATTAAAGAAATCTAAGACAATGATATTATATACTTTATTTGTAATATTTGTTAATATTCAACCTGTCATAAGTCCTAAACACATTTCTCACAAACTGCATTCAGAAAATTTTCGATTTACGTTACTTAGATTAGGTTTAGTTAAGTTAGATTGTCTTTTTTAACAAAAAATGACCGATTATAATATGTCAGATTTCTAATAGTACACGCAAAAATACTTCAATGTGATAAGTTTCTTTCCAGTATTACAGTCACACATATAATTGGTAATATACTATATTTGTTTCATAGGATGAACTGTCACATTGTACCCCACGTAGTTTAGTATGCACCTGCGACTCACCCTGTGAACGTTGTGCAACAACACGTGGTCTTGATGTCATCTGTAAGTGTGCACAACAATTCATTCATTGTGAACGTTGTGCAACAACAAGTGGTCTTGATGACTCATCCTGTGAACGTTGTGCAACAACAGTGGTCTTGATGACTCATCCTGTGAACGTTGTGCAACAACAAGTGGTCTTGATGGCTCATCCTGTGAACGTTGTGCAACAACAAGTGGTCTTGATGGCTCATCCTGTGAACGTTGTGCAACAACAAGTGGTCTTGATGGCTCATCCTGTGAACGTTGTGCAACAACAAGTGGTCTTGATGACTCATCCTGTGAACGTTGTGCAACAACAAGTGGTCTTGATGGATCATCCTGTGAACGTTGTGCAACAACAAGTGGTCTTGATGGCTCATCCTGTGAACGTTGTGCAACAACAAGTGGTCTTGATGGATCATCCTGTGAACGTTGTGCAACAACAAGTGGTCTTGATGGATCATCCTGTGAACGTTGTGCAACAACAAGTGGTCTTGATGGATCATCCTGTGAACGTTGTGCAACAACAAGTGGTCTTGATGGATCATCCTGTGAACGTTGTGCAACAACAAGTGGTCTTGATGACTCATCCTGTGAACGTTGTGCAACAACAAGTGGTCTTGATGGATCATCCTGTGAACGTTGTGCAACAACAAGTGGTCTTGATGACTCATCCTGTGAACGTTGTGCAACAACAAGTGGTCTTGATGACTCATCCTGTGAACGTTGTGCAACAACAAGTGGTCTTGATGGATCATCCTGTGAACGTTGTGCAACAACAAGTGGTCTTGATGGCTCATCCTGTGAACGTTGTGCAACAACAAGTGGTCTTGATGGCTCATCCTGTGAACGTTGTGCAACAACAAGTGGTTTGATGGTTCATCCTGTGAACGTTGCAACAACAAGTGGTCTTGATGGCTCATCCTGTGAACGTTGTGCAACAACAAGTGGTCTTGATGGCTCATCCTGTGAACTTGCCACAAGTGGTTTGATGGCTCATCCTTGAACGTTGTGCAACACAAGTGGTCTTGATGCTCATCCTGACTGCTTTTTAGATACTCATAGACAGTCTTTCTTTAATCTTTAAGTTTGCTGATCTTGTAACTTTCTTCTAAGATATGTTTTACTTGACATATTGCATTTTGATGGGCAATGGATCCGCTAGTTCCAATTTGTATTATTCTATTTATTCAAAATCAATTACCAGCTATTTTCTATCAGTAGAGATTTAAACTTCTGTTTGAGAAACCAAAATTATTTTTTCTTATTGTTAATTAACTCAAATAATCACTTCATATTATTCTCTTGGAGATACAAGTGAAAAGAAATCCTCAAAAGATTATCTTTAGTACTTTTGTCAAACTTTTGTGCATATTTAAGTCTGGCTTCATATATAAGTATGTTACATTCAGACCTCAGCCTCTTGAGAACGAGTAATGAAGATAGGGAGTACTTAAAAATAATGACTATATATTTGCATTAATACGAATGACGTATATGGTATAAAACTTATATAAGAGGATAACAGTGACTCTTGTGGGGACGAATTATTGAAGCTTTTCACATATCATCTCCTGGCAATGTCTTAAACACAGTAACCCAACACATCTGGATCCTCGTAGGAACTTTCTGCAAGCGGTTCAGTGGGAAAGAGAATTGGTAGGAAAATCAGTAAATGAAATGATGGACTACGTGACAAGAAAATGCAAGGAAGGAGAGGAGAGGAAACAGAAATAATGGGAAGACCAGAACGAGTCCTTGGTTCGCCCAAAAGTGTAGGGAGGCAAAAATTAAGTGTGCTTGAGAATGGAAAAAGTAGAGAAGACAAAGGACCCAGGAAAATAAAGAGATTAGTCGAAGAGCCAGAAACGAGTATGCACAGATAAGGAGGGAGGCCTAGATGCAATACGAAAACGACATAGCATCTCAAGTAAAGTCTGACCCGAAGCTGTTGTATAGCCACATCAGGAGGAAAACAACAGTCAAGGACCAGGTAATTAGGTTGTGGAAGGATGGTCGGGAGTTCACAAGAAATAGTCAGAACAGGGGGGTACACCAACAAGGGATATACCAACAAGTGCTGGATGAAATACTCACAAGCGAGGAGGTGGTGAAGAAGTTGCTAAGTGAACTTCATACCTCAAAGACCGGACAACATTTCTCCGTGGGTCCTTAGAGAAGGAGCAGAGACACTGTGTGTGCCACTAACAGCATTCTTAACACATCCATTGAAACTGGGCAACTACCTGAGGTATGAAAGACAGCAAATGTTGTCCCAGTTTTTAAGAAAGGAGACAGACACGAAGAATTAAACTACAGACCAGTGTCACTGACGTGTATAGTATGCAAAGTTATGGAGAAGATCATCAGGAGGAGAGTGGTGGAGCACTTAGAAAGAAACAAGCTTATAAACGACAACCAGCACGGTTTCAGGGAAGTGAAATCCTGTGTCACAAACCTACTGGAGTTTTTGATAAGGTAATACGAGAGAGAGGATGGGTAGATTTCATTTTCTTGGACTGCAAGAAGGCCTTCGACACAGTTCCTCACAAGAGGTTAAAGCAAAAGCTAGAGGATCAGGCATGCATAACAGGAAAGGCACTGTAACGGACCCCCTGCCCTGCAGTGCTGTATGACCCTCGTGGGTTTAGCGTTTAGTTTTTGATTACAATAATAATAATACACTCCCACACACACTCAACACTAAAAATGTTTGGAAAAGGTTTTCTACATTCCCAACACTAACCTCTTTGAGAATGTATAATGTGTAACACTCACACACCCTCCCTGCAGTGCTGTAAAAATGTGGTTTACATTTAGTTTTTTATTAATAATATAATACATCCCCACACCACTTCAACCTGAAAATGTGTGGAAAAGGTGTTCTACATTCCCACACACACTTAACTCTCTTTGAGAATGTGTAATAATGTGTTCTACACTCCCACACACTCACTCAGCTAACAAAATAGCTTCATAATATAAAAAAATAAACTTCTATAGAACACATGAGGGGGACGTTGAGAGCTGTGAACCCCAAACACAACATTTCCTCAAAGAGGAACTTAACTCTTCAAATGTGGCAACCCCATGAAGCACTACCCATATATGATATTAGAACAAGTGTTTTAATATCATTATATACAGACAGATGTAATTACAGAGGAGGACATACTGAAATCTGGGCTCTGTAAATACGTCTACCCGGGTAGTCTGGTACCGTAGTCCAGCCAGAAGAGAAGAACTTCACCCGGGTAGACTAGTACCGTAGTTCAGCCAGAAGAGAAGAACTTCACCCGGGTAGACTAGTACCGTAGTTCAGCCAGAAGAGAAGAACTTCACCCGGGTAGACTAGTACCGTAGTTCAGCCAGAAGAGAAGAACTTCACCCGGGTAGACTAGTACCGTAGTTCAGCCAGAAGAGAAGAACTTCACCCGGGTAGACTAGTACCGTAGTTCAGCCAGAAGAGAAGAACTTCACCCGGGTAGACTAGTACCGTAGTTCAGCCAGAAGACAAGAACTTCCCGTCCACTTACACCACCATGGAGAGGCCAATTATTTTTAATTCTTCTATTTATATGTCATAGTTTTTAATTTGTTAATATGAATTTTATTCACGTTTCTGTATATAACATCGTGGTTTTTGTATCTTCGATATTAACATTTATAACAATGTAATCTATGCATTAATGATGATACTAAGTACAGAAGTGTGACCTCTGTGCCTCTAGTGTGACCTCTGTGCCTCTAGTGTGACCTCTGTGCCTCTAGTGTGACCTCTGTGCCTCTAGTGTGACCTCTGTGCCTCTAGTGTTATTATGAATAACTTTATTATGATGGGCGGAATCTTTTTAGAATAAAGTTACATGACGATCCATAAGAATCCTAATTATACAAATATGGTATCTTATTTGTATCATTAAGAGAGAAGTAAATAATGAATCTGAATGTTACAGGAATTCAGTTAAAAGTTTGAATAGATCTATAAATCACTATGATGATACGAATGTTTATAGGCATATTTATGGAACAACTTGCAATGTAAACACATTAACTGTTATTGTAGTAGCCAGACTTAGGCTTGGTTGCATGTGCTTGTGGTAACTTGTACACTGATGATGATCACAACAAATGCAAAGTATGTGGTCAGTTTTATTGTCACACTCTTGACCACTATGTGCTTGATTGTCTGAATAATGAGGAATACAGAGATAGTATAATAACCTATGTTACATATCAAAAATTATTAATGAAATGAGATAAAGAACATTTTAAGCAAATATTCTGAAATTGTTTGCAAAAGTTGAAATATAAATCGTAAATACATATTCTTATACCATTTGATGCCTAATATGTAGCTGTTTTTTGTATCCATAAGTTTTTGTTTTAACTTCAATTGTATGGATATGAGATGCATAATAAACAAGACGCTTCGGATTCAAAATATAAAAAAACATATTATAGGATATATATAATTTTTCCTAGGTAGTAGGATGGTAGACAGCAACCGCCCAGGAAGGTACTACCTTCCTGTGGTAGTAGGATGGTAGACAGCAACCACCCAGGAAGGTACTACTTTCCTGTGGTAGTAGGATGGTAGACAGCAACCGCCCAGGAAGGTACTACCTTCCTGTGGTAGTAGGTTGGTAGAGAGCAACCGCCCAGGAAGGTACTACTTTCCTGTGGTAGTAGGATGGTAGACAGCAACCGCCCAGGAAGGTACTACCTTCCTGTGGTAGTAGGATGGTAGACAGCAACCTCCCAGGAAGGTACTACCTTCCTGTGGTAGTAGGATGGTAGACAGCAACCGCCCAGGAAGGTACTACTTTCCTGTGGTAGTAGGATGGTAGACAGCAACCGCCCAGGAAGGTACTACCTTCCTGTGGTAGTAGGATGGTAGACAGCAACCGCCCAGGAAGGTACTACCTTCCTGTGGTAGTAGGATGGTAGACAGCAACCGCCCAGGAAGGTACTACCTTCCTGTGGTAATAGGATGGTAGACAGCAACCGCCCAGGAAGGTACTACCTTCCTGTGGTAGTAGGATGGTAGACAGCAACCTCCCAGGAAGGTACTACCTTCCTGTGGTAGTAGGTTGGTAGACAGCAACCGCCCAGGAAGGTACTACCTTCCTGTGGTAGTAGGATGGTAGACAGCAACCGCCCAGGAAGGTACTACCTTCCTGTGGTAGTAGGTTGGTAGACAGCAACCGCCCAGGAAGGTACTACCTTCCTGTGGTAGTAGGATGGTAGACAGCAACCTCCCAGGAAGGTACTACCTTCCTGTGGTAGTAGGATGGTAGACAGCAACCGCCCAGGAAGGTACTACCTTCCTGTGGTAGTATGTTGGTAGACAGCAACCGCCCAGGAAGGTACTACCTTCCTGTGGTAGTAGGATGGTAGACAGCAACCGCCCAGGAAGGTACTACCTTCCTGTGGTAGTAGGTTGGTAGACAGCAACCGCCCAGGAAGGTACTACCTTCCTGTGGTAGTAGGTTGGTAGACAGCAACCGCCCAGGAAGGTACTACCTTCCTGTGGTAGTAGGATGGTAGACAGCAACCGCCCAGGAAGGTACTACCGTCCTGTGGTAATAGGTTGGTAGACAGCAACCGCCCAGGAAGGTACTACCTTCCTGTGGTAGTAGGATGGTAGACAGCAACCGCCCAGGAAGGTACTACCGTCCTGTGGTAATAGGTTGGTAGACAGCAACCGCCCAGGAAGGTACTACCTTCCTGTGGTAGTAGGATGGTAGACAGCAACCGCACAGGAAGGTACTACCTTCCTGTGGTAGTAGGATGGTAGACAGCAACCGCCCAGGAAGGTACTACCGTCCTGTGGTAATAGGTTGGTAGACAGCAACCGCCCAGGAAGGTACTACCTTCCTGTGGTAGTAGGATTGTAGACAGCAACCGCCCAGGAAGGTACTACCGTCCTGTGGTAGTAGGTTGGTAGACAGCAACCGCCCAGGAAGGTACTACCTTCCTGTGGTAGTAGGATGGTAGACAGCAACCGCCCAGGAAGGTACTACCGTCCTGTGGTAATAGGTTGGTAGACAGCAACCGCCCAGGAAGGTACTACCTTCCAGTGGTAGTAGGATGGTAGACAGCAACCGCCCAGGAAGGTACTACCGTCCTGTGGTAGTAGGTTGGTAGACAGCAACCGCCCAGGAAGGTACTACCTTCCTGTGGTAGTAGGTTGGTAGACAGCAACCGCCCAGGAAGGTACTACATTCCTGTGGTAGTAGGATGGTAGACAGCAACCGCCCAGGAAGGTACTACCTTCCTGTGGTAGTAGGATGGTAGACAGCAACCTCCCAGGAAGGTACTACCTTCCTGTGGTAGTAGGATGGTAGACAGCAACCGCCCAGGAAGTTACTACCTTCCTGAGGTAGTAGGTTGGTAGACAGCAACCTCCCAGGAAGGTACTACCTTCCTGTGGTAGTAGGATGGTAGACAGCAACCGCCCAGGAAGTTACTACCTTCCTGAGGTAGTAGGTTGGTAGACAGCAACCGCCCAGGGAGTTACTACCTTCCTGAGGTAGTAGGTTGGTAGACAGCAACCGCCCAGGGAGTTACTACCGTCCTGCCAAGTGAGTGTAAAACGGAAGCCTGTAATTGTTTTACATGATGGTAGGATTGCTGGTGTCTTTTTCCTGTCTCATAAACATGCAAGATTTCAGATACGTCTTGTTACTTCTACTTACACTTAGGTCACACTACACATGCATGTACCTGCATATATATACACACATCCCTCTGAGTTTTCTTCTATTTTCTTACTGGTTCTTGTTCTTGTATATTTCCTCTTATCTCCATGGGGAAATGGAACAGAATTATTCCTCCGTAAGCCATGCGTATCGTAAGAGTCGACTAAAATGTCGGGAGCAAAGGTCAGTAACCCCTTCTCCTGTATACATTACTAAAGCTAAAAAGATAAACTTTTGTTTTCCTTTTTGGGCCACCCTGCCTCGGTGGGCCACCCTGCCTCGGTGGGCCACCCTGCCTCGGTGGGCCACCCTGCCTCGGTGGGCCACCCTGCCTCGGTGGGCCACCCTGCCTCGGTGGGAAACGGCTGATTGTTGAAAGAATATGTATAATT
The DNA here is from genome assembly GCA_009830355.1 of Cherax destructor. Lineage (NCBI taxonomy): Eukaryota > Metazoa > Arthropoda > Malacostraca > Decapoda > Parastacidae > Cherax > Cherax destructor. The sequence continues at coordinate 8,908 of WNWK01048059.1, forward strand.
TTTTGTAATTAGTGCCACTGTGCATAACTTTTGGTAGTCTGTATGTGTTGTGCTACTGTAACACCTGGGTGTCCTTATGTGCAACACCTGGGTGTCCTTGTGTGCAACACCTGGGTGTCCTTATGTGCAACACCTGGGTGTCCTTGTGTGCAACACCTGGGTGTCCTTATGTGCAACACCTGGGTGTCCTTATGTGCAACACCTGGGTGTCCTTATGTGCAACACCTAGGTGTCCTTAAGTGTAACACCTGGGTGTCCTTATGTGCAACACCTGGGTGTCCTTATGTGCAACACCTGGGTGTTCTTATGTGCAACACCTAGGTGTCCTTATGTGCAACACCTGGATGACCATCTGTGCAACATCTGGGTGTCCTCATGTGCAACACCTAGGTGTCCTTATGTGCAACACCTGGGTGTCCTTGTGTGCAACACCTGGGTGTCCTTGTGTGCAACACCTGGGTGTCCTTATGTGCAACACCTGGGTGTCCTGTGCAACACCTGGGTGTCCTTATGTGCAACACCTGGGTGTCCTTGTGTACAACACCTGGGTGTCCTTGTGTGCAACACCTGGGTGTCCTTATGTGCAACACCTAGGTGTCCTTATGTGCAACACCTGGGTATCCTTATGTGCAACACCTGGGTGTCCTTGTGTGCAACACCTGGGTGTCCTTATGTGCAACACCTGGGTGTCCTGTGCAACACCTGGGTGTCCTTATGTGCAACACCTGGGTGTCATTATGTGCAACTCCTGGGTGTTCTTATGTGCAACACCTAGGTGTCCTTATGTGCAACACCTGGATGACCATATGTGCAACATCTGGGTGTCCTTATGTGCAACACCTAGGTGTCCTTAAGTGCAACACCTGGGTGTCCATACGTGCAACACCTGGGTGTCCTTATGTGCAACATCCGGCTGTCCTTATGTGCAACACCTGGGTGTTCTTATATACAACACCTGTCTGTCCTTATGTGCAACACCTGGGTGTTCTTATGTGAAACACCTGGGTGTCATTATGTGCAACACCTGGGTGTCCTTATGTGCAACACCTGGGTGCCCTTGTGTGCAACACCTGGGTGTCCTTATGTGCAACACCTGGGTGTCATTATGTGCAACACCTGGGTGTCCTTATGTGCAACACCTGGGTGTCCTTATGTGCAACACCTGGGTGTCCTTGTGTGCACCACCTGGGTGTCCTTATGTGCAACACCTGCTTGTCCTTATGTGCAACACCTGGGTGTCATTATGTGCAACACCTTGGTGTCCTTATGTGCAACACCTGGGTGTCATTATGTGCAACACCTGGGTGTCCTTATGTGCAACACCAGGGTGTCATTATGTGCAACACCTGGGTGTCCTTATGTGCAACACCTGGGTGTCATTATGTGCAACACCTGGGTGTCCTTGTGTGCAACACCTGGGTGTCCTTATGTGCAACACCTAGGTGTCCTTGTGTGCAACACCTGGGTGTCCTTATGTGCAACACCTGGGTGTCCTTATGTGCAACACCTGGGTGTCCTTGTGTGCAACACCTGGGTGTCCTTATGTGCAACACCTGGGTGTCCTTATGTGCAACACCTGGGTGTCATTATGTGCAACACCTGGGTGTCCTTGTGTGCAACACCTGGGTGTTCTTATGTGCAACACCTGGGTGTCCTTATGTGCAACACCTGGGTGTCCTTATGTGCAACACCTGGGTGTCCTTATGTGCAACACCTGGGTGTCATTATGTGCAACACCTGGGTGTCCTTATGTGCAACACCTGGGTGTCCTTATGTGCAACACCTAGGTGACCCTATGTGCAACACCTGGGTGTCCTTATGTGCAACATCTGGGTGTCCTTATGTGCAACACCTGGGTGACCCTATGTGCAACACCTGGGTGTCCTTATGTGCAACATCTGGGTGTCATTATGTGCAACACCTGGGTGTCCTTATGTGCAACACCTGGGTGTCATTATGTGCAACACCTGGGTGTCCTTATGTGCAACACCTGGGTGTCATTATGTGCAACACCTGGGTGTCCTTATGTGCAACACCTGGATGTCGTTATGTGCAACACCTGGGTGTCCTTACATGCAACACCTGGGTGTCCTGTGCAACACCTGGGTGTCCTTATGTGCAACACCTGGGTGTCATTATGTGCAACACCTGGGTGTTCTTATGTGCAACACCTAGGTGTTCTTATGTGCAACACCTGGATGACCATATGTGCAACATCTGGGTGTCCTTATGTGCAACACCTAGGTGTCCTTATGTGCAACACCTGGGTGTCCATACGTGCTACACCTGGGTGTCCTTATGTGCAACATCCGGCTGTCCTTATGTGCAACACCTGGGTGTTCTTATATACAACACCTGTCTGTCCTTATGTGCAACACCTGGGTGTCCTTATGTGAAACACCTAGGTGTCCTTATGTGCAACACCTGGGTGTCCTTATGTGCAACACCTGGGTGTCCTTATGTGCAACACCTGGGTGTTTTTATTTGCAACTCCTGGGTGTCCTTATGTGCAACACCTGGGTGTCCTTATGTGCAACACCTGGGTTTCCTTATGTGCAACACCTGGGTGTTTTTATGTGCAACACCTGGGTGACCTTATGTGCAACACCTGGGTGTCCTTATGTGCAACACCTGGGTGTCCTTATGTGCAACACCTGGGTGTTTTATGTGCAACACCTGGGTGTTCTTATGTGCAACACCTGGATGTCCTTATGTGCAACACCTGGGTGTCCTTATGTGCAACACCTGGGTGTCCTTATGTGCAACACCTGGGTGTCCTTATGTGCAACACCTGGGTGTCCTTATGTGCAACACCTGGGTGCTTTTATGTGCAACACCTGGGTGTTCTTATATACAACACCTGGATGTCCTTATGTGCAACACCTGGGTGTCCTTATGTGCAACACCTGGGTGTCCTTATGTGCAACACCTGGGTGTTCTTATGTGCAACACCTGGGTGTCCTTATGTGCAACACCTGGGTGTCCTTATGTGCAACACCTGGGTGTCCTTATGTGCAACACCTGGGTGTTCTTATTGGCTAGATGTTTCACCTGCGCATCAGCCTTTTTTAATCACAATCCTCAGGCAACAGGTGAAAGACTGGAAAACACCTTGAGGTTACATGTCTTGTAAGTAAGCCTCCTCCTCTCTGATGTTACCATTAATACAACTTTACTATTTTCTGTACCTCATGCCTCTGTTTTTCATTCATTAACTTCTTTGTACTGTATACTGTGGCATCAAAGAGTATGTTACAATTTATTCTGCGTATGTCACTCTCACATATAGGCTGCCTCCCAACCAGCGAAAAGGGTGCTAAAGGTTTAACGATCAATAGGGTACCCGTCGTTAAATCAGTACCTTGGTTAAATAGCCAATCACAAGCAAGCCCGCCAAAGATGAAGCAACGTGGTTCACTTCTGCAAAGCGAATTGGCAGACTTGCCTGGCTGCTGGTTGAGCACGGCGCACACTCTCTGGCTTCTGCTTAGCCATTTGTCACCGTGGTATACACTTACCTTTTATATCTGTACATATTGTATATAGTGTATATACCTGTATATATCTGGTGAAGGCAAATATAAATTATAGTCAACTGTTGAGTTTTCTTCGCTCCATTTCCCATTACAACCAGGTATCACAGGCCATCCTTACCTCTGTTCGTAGTATATTCCTTTCATCTATTGATGCATAACTGGATAATATTTCCATTATTACTCAAAATTGCTTTAAATCATTCAAGAACTTATAGTCAATTTCATTATATTTACAACATTAGCCAAGTTGCTTCACTATCCTGTCTCTTATAAGTCATTACTTAATCTGCTTTGTTCCCAGTTTGGCGGCTTATATATTGTTTTCTGCTGGAGACATAAGACTTTTGAAGTTGTCTTAACTACATGTCACATTGTTGGACAATTGACGTTGTTTAAGCTTGCTGGTAGACTACATGTCAACATTGTTGAGGGACATAATGACGTTGTTTGAAGCTTGTGCCTGGTAGACTACATGTCAACATTGTTGGAGGGACAATAATGACGTTGTTTGAAGCTTGTACTTGGTAGACTACATGTCAACATTGTTGGAGGGACAATAATGACGTTGTTTGAAGCTTGTACTTGGTAGACTACATGTCAACATTGTTGGAGGGACAATAATGACGTTGTTTGAAGCTTGTACTTGGTAGACTACATGTCAACATTGTTGGAGGGACAATAATGACGTTGTTTGAAGTTGTATTGGTAGACTACATGTCAACATTTGAGGACAATATACTTGTTAAGTGCTGGAGACTACATGTCAACATTGTTGGAGGGACAATAATGACGTTGTTTGAAGCTTGTACTTGGTAGACTACATGTCAACATTGTTGGAGGGACAATAATGACGTATCGTGGCCATCAAGCATATTTTGTGGTTTTTCTCACGACGTAGTTGTTCTCCTATTAATATTTTTTTCTCAATTATTTATGCATATATCTCATGATTTTTACACACATTATTGAGGAAATTTGCAATAGCTTTTATCATTTATGTTTTTTTTTTTTCTGAAAAAAAAAAACACGATAATTCAATCTTTTTTTTAGGATACAATATAATGACAAGTCGTTCTTTTTCAGGGGTAATAATGTTCTTTGCCCTTTCATTGTTCAAGTAAAGTCGACTATAACTTTCTAGGTTTTACCAATACTGAGAAAAAGGTACTAGTGTTGACATTTCAAATCTCGGTATTTATTTTTCTCTTTATTTTTAATCAAATTTCATGGAACTTCTAGTACAGACATTT
>WNWK01048060.1:0-13693 GCA_009830355.1 Cherax destructor
TTTTTAACTATCACACTACTTTTAAGACTGTCACTGCAGCTTTCTCCACCTGACCCAGCATTCTCCCCCTGACTATACCCTATATAGTCATGTTACTCATTATCCATGTAGACTCGATAAAGCCCACTGAGTGGGCGAAACGTTGTCAATAAAGGATCACATTATACTGCTTATGTGTTTATTTGTCCATGTATAAAGCTGTAATATAACCGCTGGACTTCTGTTGCTTACACTTCTTGATATAAATCCAGTAATCTATTTGCTTTATTTCTTACGCTTAGGCATTGCTGACTTGGTTTAAGGTTGCTGCTTACAATAACCCCCAAATCCTTTTCGCATTCTGTACGGCTGAGTTCAACATTATTAAGCTGGTAGGTGCTAGGGTTATGAACATTCCCGAGCTTTAGAACTTTGCATTTATCTACATTGAACTGCATCTGCCATTTTTCTGACCAGGAATTGAGTTTGTCTAAATCCTCCTGAAGTTCCGTGACATCTACGTCTGAATCGATTATCCTACCTATCTTCGTGTCATCAGCGAATTTGCTTCAGGTAACTTGTGCAGTGCTTCAGGTAACTTGTACAGTGATTCAGGTAACTTGCACAGTGTTTCAAGTAACTTTTACAGTGCTTCAGGTAACTTGTTCAGTGCTTCACGTAACTTTTACAGTGCTTCAGTTAACTTGCACAGTGTTTGAAGTAACTTTTACAGTGCTTCAGGTAACTTGTACAGTGCATCAGGTTACTTGTACAGTGCTTCAGGTAATTTGTTCAGTGCTTCAGGTAACTTGTACAGTGCTTCATGTAACTTGTACAGAGCTTCAGGTAACTTGCACAGTGCTTAAGGTAACTTATACTGTGCTTCAACTAAATTGTACAGTGCCTCAAGACTTTTATACAGTGCTTCAGATAACTTGTACAGAGCTTCAAGTAACATGTACAATACTTCAGGTAACTTGTACAGTGCTTCAGGTAACTTGTACAGAGATTCAAGTAACGTGCACAGTGTTTCAAGTAACTTTTACAGTGCTTCAGGTAACTTGTTTAGTGCTTCACGTAACTTTTACAGTGCTTCACGTAACTTGTTAAGTGCTTAACGTAACTTGTACAGTGCTTCAGGTAACTTGTACAGTGCTTCAGGTAACTTGCACAGTGTTTCAAGTAACTTTTACAGTGCTTCAGATAACTTGTGCAGTGCTTCAGGTAACTTGTACAGTGCTTCAGGTAACTTGCACAGTGTTTCAAGTAACTTTTACATTGCTTTAGGTAACTTGTTCACTGCTTCACGTAACTTTTACAGTGCTTCAGTTAACTTGCACAGTGTTTCAAGTAACTTTTACAGTGCTTCAGGTAACTTGTACAGTGCTTCAGGTAACTTGTACAGTGCTTCAAGTAACTTGTACAATGCTTCAAGTAACTTGTACAGTGCTTCAGGTAAATTGTACAGTGCTTCAAGTAACTTGTTCAGTGTTTAACATAACTTTTAAAGTGCATCACATAACTTGTTCAGTGCTTAACGTAACTTGTACAGTGCTTCAGGTAACTTGTACAGTGCTTCAGGTAACTTGCACAGTGTTTCAAGTAACTTTTACAGTGGCTCAGGTAACTTGTACAGTGCGTCAGGTAACTTGTACAGTGTTTCAGGTAACTTGTACAGTGCTTCAGGTAACTAGTTCAGTGCTTCAGGTAACTTGTACAGTGCTTCAGGTAACTTGCACAGTGTTTCAAGTAACTTTTACAGTGCTTCAGGTAACTTGTTTAGTGCTTCACGTAACTTGTTCAGTGCTTAACATAACTTGTACAGTGCTTCAGGTAACTTGTACAGTGCTTCAGGTAACTTGCACAGTGTTTCAAGTAACTTTTACAGTGCTTCAGGTAACTTGTGCAGTGCTTCAGGTAACTTGTACAGTGCTTCAGGTAACTTGCACAGTGTTTCAAGTAACTTTTACAGTGCTTCAGGTAACTTGTTCAGTGCTTCACGTAACTTTTACAGTGCTTCAGTTAACTTGCACAGTGTTTCAAGTAACTTTTACAGTGCTTCAGGTAACTTGTACAGTGCTTCAGGTAATTTGTTCAGTGCTTCAGGTAACTTGTACAGTGCTTCATGTAACTTGTACAGAGCTTCAGGTAACTTATACTGTGCTTAAACTAAATTGTACAGTGCCTCAAGTAACTTATACAGTGCTTCGGGTAACTTGTACAGAGCTTCAAGTAACTTGTACAGTGCTTCAGGTAACTTGTACAGTGCTTCAGGTAACTTGTACAGAGCTTCAAGTAACTTGCACAGTGTTTCAAGTAACTTTTACAGTGCTTCAGGTAACTTGTTTAGTGCTTAACGTAACTTTTACAGTGCTTCACGTAACTTGTTCAGTGCTTAACGTAACTTGTACAGTGCTTCAGGTAACTTGTACAGTGCTTCAGGTAACTTGCACAGTGTTTCAAGTAACTTTTACAGTGCTTCAGGTAACTTGTACAGTGCTTCAGGTAACTTGTACAGTGCTTCAGGTAACTTGTACAGTGCTTCAAGTAACTTGTACAATGCTTCAAGTAACTTGTACAGTGTTTCACGTAACTTGTACAGTACTTCAAGTAACTTGTTCAGTGCTTAACATAACTTTTACAGTGCATCACGTAACTTGTTCAGTGCTTAACGTAACTTGTACAGTGCTTCAGGTAACTTGTACAGAGCTTCAGGTAACTTGCACAGTGCTTCAGGTAACTTGTACTGTGCTTCAATTAAATTGTACAGTGTTGCGTATCTTGAAGTATACGCAATAAGAATTTTATATTTCATGTATATCTATTATCATATAAGTTTATATTGGAGATATGTTCAGTAATAGCTAAACTAAAAATATCTTACTTTATAAACTTGTATACTTAGTTGTGTAAATAGGTAGGATGATTTATGACGGTAGCTAACTAGCTATCCGGTCGTTATGAAACGTCAGGTATTCCCGCCTTGAAGCCACGTCACCATACCTAAGGTTGTGGCCACCAGCCTGACCCAAGGCAGTCTTCACTTGCTCTCTGATGGAGAACAAACTTCCCTTACCTTGTGGAAGTACACCATCTCGTCTCCTGGATTAACTCTTCTTGCATTTCCCGAGAAATTGGTCTCTAACTCCAAGCTGAGCAACTCTACGTGTGCTACGACATTAAGAGACTTTGACATTGGTCTCTAACTCCAAGCTGAGCAACTCTACGGTGCTACGACATTAAGAGACTTTGAAATTGGTCTCTAACTTCAAGCTGAGCAACTCTACGTGTGCTACGACATTAGAGACTTTGAAATTGGTCTCTAACTCCAAGCTGAGCAACTCTACGTGTGCTACGACATTAAGAGACTTTGAAATTGGTCTCTAACTCCAAGCTGAGTAACTCTACGTGTGCTACGACATTAAAAGACTTTGAAATTGGTCTCTAACTCCAAGCTGAGTAACTCTACGTTTGCTACGAAATTAAGAGACTTTGAAATTGGTCTCTAACTCCAAGCTGAGCAACTCTACGTGTGCTACGACATTAAGAGACTCTGAAATTGGTCTCTAGCTCCACCCGGAACGAACCAGTGTATATTAATTTAGTGAATAGTGTTATTTAGTTACAACTATATTAAGAACTAAAGTAAGGCATAATATATATATTATATTAGTGAAACTAACTGGAAGGTGTTTAAATATTAATTTATTTTACTAAGTAATGTTACACTTAGTATTTGACAAAATCCTGGTAAAGTATTGTGGCATTATATCCATTCCTGATTATTACGAGAAGCACTAATACAAAGCAATCAACTGGCCTGAATCGTAATAAATGGGGGCCTGTCCGGGATACTCTTGATCCAAGAGGTGGAGGTAGTATATCCCATCGCCGGAGAGCAATCAATATGGACATACAGATAGAGCAGTTAATAGAGACTCTTTGTCCAAGTTAGAAACATTAAGGCTACAAACTTGCTGGCGTATAGCAAGGCACCTTGGGATACCCTACAATAATCGTACCAGCTGAGACTGTCCGGTCAATAATAAGAGACATTCAGTTTCCACATCAAGCAGAGGCCCTTGATGTTTCAGACTCGAAAGTCTAATTTCACAATTGGACAATAGGTCTTTAATATATGATTTGGAAAACTCGGTTGAAGCAGGAAATCAGGAGCCTGAGAAGGGCAGATCATCATTCCCTTCTAGTCAGACAGGGCCAAGTTCGCAGACATACTTGGAGCTATGGCCCTCCCGGTGTACAGCGCTGGGATGTCTGAACATAGTGATCCTCTTCCAGTTAGAGTCCTTAGGAACGCTACTCAGAGCGTTCGCCTAAGAACGCCCTGATAAAGGGTTTAACGTTCCAACTCCGCCTGGGCTTTCAGCGCCAATATCTCAAGTGCAATTTGATAGAATGGAACGCCTCATTCGGCTGCAAACTGCTCAGATAGAGACACAGAAAGTTAAATAATGAGCAGTTGCAAAAGAGAAACTATTCTTTTTGAACAACGTCGAAAAATGAAAGAGGATCCGAAGCCCAGTGTCCCAACAGAAAATACCTTTGACATACATAGGGCCGTTTCTTTGGTCCTAAGTTTTCGATACTGATTTAGAAACATACTTTGAAGTTTTCGAGAATCAGGCTCGAGCCATGCATTGGCCTCGAGAAAACTGGGCCGCGCTACCACACCGTTCTATCAGGTAAAGCTCAGAAATGTGTTGCTTCCCTCCTTATGAAATATATTGATTATGATGCCGTTAAGAAAGTTATTTTAGAATCCTACGACATGCTCCCATAAGTTATCAACGTGCTTTTCGCTCGTTACAAGCACAGCCTGGGCAGACTGTGTAGACTTTGCTCGCCAAAGAAAGTTGCTTTCGAAAGATGGCGAAGATCTTCAAATTGTGACTCTGTGGAGCAACTCAGCTGATATTATGAAGACTTTTGCTGCAATGTCAGTAGATCTGCAAAAATACTTAATAGACCATCAGACATCTGATGTTCTGGAAACAACCCCCTGGTGATCACTACGAAATTTCTAATCAACTTGTTCTTAATAAAACGGTAAAGGAGAGGAAGTGAGGTCCGTTAATAAAGACCGCCAACCTAGAGCGATGAGAGGATATCGTGCAGACACGCCTATGCTGGCTTCTCGTTCGTTTCCCAGAACAGACAATGTTCCTTTGTCTCTCTGATACATCGGGAATCAGAAAAAGGAAGAAGAAATCCTTCTGCACTTACTGCCGGAAAGAGGGACATTTAAGAAAATACTGTTATAGACTAGAAAGTGACATGAACAAAAAAAGTGCGGTTGGCCTCCCCGCAGATAGTATCTTCAAAGTCACAAGAATATAGAGATTCAAAAACAAATCTAGTACCAGAGTCTGGAAAAATTCTTTCTCTAGATGACCAAGATCTGCAAACATGTCCGAAAAGAAAATTCATGCTGCCATGAGCCCATATTTTCAGAGAGTAAGATAGGGCTTAACAGTTCTCAATTGAAGGAAATCAATACATTCAAGAGATACAGGAAGTTACTTAACATTGTTGAGGGAAGGTGTGCTTCCATTGTCCTGATAAAACTTACACTAAGATGGACGTACTGTTGGAGGCCTACGGTGGAGCTGTCTCAAAGTACCCCTCCACCAGTATATCTGGAGCTGAGTAATTACAGAGGATATGCTTCTGTGGGTATATCCAGTGGAGCTTTTCCCATCCGATCGGTTGATTTGTTAATTGAATGACCTAACGAATGTTGGGATCAGTAAAGAACCCTTGTGATGGAAAATGAAACTAACGAAAATTATGCAATAGAAGCTTGTAGGGGAGAACAGTCGTTATATCCCTTGCTATAATAACGAGGCCATGGCTAGCTTCAGCAGATCTTCGTTAGATGAGGAGTTAGAACACTCGAAGGATTTAGGACTGGACATATTGTTCAGTGACTCATGTCACCCAGGAGCTCTCACCACCAAACAATCTACGGTGGATCAGAGTCAGACCTCGCTCGTATTAAGATGTTAACATCAGACGACTTGATCAAAGATCAATTCGCCGACCACTCTTTGGACAAACTAAAAGAAATAGCGGTCACTGAAAAGGAAGCAAAGAACCGGGATTGCTATTACTATAGTAATGGCATTCTAATGGAGAAAAGAACTTGTCCTTTGTCGCCAGGTACCACTTCCAACACCATAAAGTATCTGGTAGTCTTGCCAGTCTCCTTCCGTGAGTATACGATTAATTTTGCTCATAATAGTCCTATGGGAGGTCACTTAGGAATTAAAAGACATTGGGAAAGATAGTGAGACATTTCTCTTGGCCCAACATGAAAGAAACAGTGGTAAAACATATTCGTAGCTGTCAAGCCTGTCAGATAGCAGGTAAACTGCCCATAATCCTCTTCCAGCTCCTCTAATACCCATCACTACAGACGGTGAACCATTTTCCCGTCTAATAATAGAGCGTCGGACCTCTTCCCAGAACTAAGTCCGGCAATCAATATTTATTTACCATAATGGACTCGGCAACGAGGTACCCGGAAGCGGTGCCAATGAGAAAAATTAACGCCCGTGCCATAGTCCGCTCCTTAATGAAATACTTTTCGCGTGGGATTACCACGAAAATACAATCTGATCAAGGGACTAATTTTACGTCCAAAATCTTCAGAAAGCTCTATCTCGTCTCGGAATTAAGTCAATACTTTCCACTAGTTACCGACCTCAGACGCAGGGTGCTCTTGAAAGTTCCCCAAACCTAAAATCCATGATGCGTACATACTGCCAGCAATTCGCTAAAGATTGGGACGAAGGGATACCTTGTCTTCTTTTTGCAGTCAGAGGAGCGAGCAAGAAAGTCTGGGCTTTAGTCCTTTCGATTTAATTTATGGTCATCAAGTGCGGGGTCCCCTCGCAGTTTTAAGAAGCCTGGACAGGGAAATCTGAGCCTTCCCTATGCATATCTCCTTCATCTACGCAGAAACATTTATCCTATGAAAGGGAACTTAGCATCAAAGAACTTAGCCGAAGCCCAGGCTAAAATGAAATTACTCTATGATAAACGTGCAAAGTCTCCTTTTTTCAAGCTGGAGAGATGGTGCTCGCTCAAAAATTAGTGCCAGGGCACTCATTACTACCAAATATGAAGGCCCTTTAGTAGTAGTAAGAGGCTCAGTGATGTAAATTATCTAATACGAACACCAGGAAAACGAAAATCAGAACATGTGTATCCGTAAATCAGCTAAAAACGTATTACCCTGGTCTTCCTACTGCTCCCGTCCTCCCTATACCAGAGGACAAACATCCTCATTTACCGGATGTTTCAAGAGGATAGAAGTCCGTCTAGAAAATTCAGCAACCCTACGAACTTTAGATAATTTTCTTGCAGACCTTGAAACTGAAAAAGCGAAAGATATTAAAGAGATGATATTAAGATTTCCCGATTTGTTCAGTGATGTTCCCAAACGCTGCACGCTGGGTATTCACGACGTAGATGTTCAGAGTGCCTCTCCGATTAAACAGGCACCTTATCGCATGAGCCCTGTGAAACATGCCGCTTTAAAGGAAGAAGTATCCTTCCTATTGTCCAACGGACTTGTCAAACGCAGCAAAAGCCCATGGGCTTCCCCATGTATTTTGGTGCCGAAGCCAAGATGGAAGCTACCGTATGTGCACTGATTATCGAAAAGTCAATTCAGTCACGGTACCAGACGGATTTCCTTGCCACGTATTGACGATCTTATTGACAAAGTCTCTGGCGCTAAATACGTGAGCCGTTTAGATTTGCTAAGGATATTATCAAGTTCCTCTTTCAAAACGAGCTCAGGAAATTTCAGCTTTTACGGTACAAGATGGTCTATTTAACTATTTAGTTACTCCTTCGGGTTATGTAACGCGGCCTCCACGTTTCAACGCCTATGAATGAACTCACTAACGACTTACCGGGAGTAGAGGCTTATTTGGACGATTTAGTTGTATTTGCAGATGATTGGAAACAACATCTGTCTCGTCTATGGCTTTGTTTGAAAAATTGAGGTTTTATAATTTCACAGTGAATTTGGCCAAATGTCAATTTGGCCAAGCTAAATAAAATATTTGGGTTTCTGTATAGGTCAGGGGAAGTAGCTCCGCTGGATCTTAAGATAAAGGCCATATCAAATTTTCCCGTGCCCTTAGATAGAAAAGGGTGCAAAAAATTCCTGGGCATGGCCAGTTTTACGAACGATTTTGTCCTAATTTCTCCCAATTAGCCGCCCCCTTTCGGAACTCACCAGTACCAAAGTAAAATTTACTGGACTAAGGATTGTGATCAAGCTTTCGTAAGGTTGAAGCGTTTGCTTTCGTCTGCCCCCGTTCTTCGTAGTCCCGATTTTGCTCGGCCTTTTTGTTACACATAGATGCCAGTGCCTACGCGGTAGGTGCTGTTTTTCTTCAGAAATCGCCTTCTACCGACGTTTTACATCCAATCTGTTATTATTCTTCCAAACTTAAGTCACATCAAAAAGTTATTCAACCGTTGGAAAGAGGCTTTGGCCCCAGTTATCTCTTTAGAGAACTTTGATGTATATTTAGGAACTTCTATGCATAAAATTAAAGTCTTTTCTGATCATAACCCTCTTACATATATTAACACAATGAAATCAAGAAATGCTAGGATCCTGAGTGGGCCCCAGGATCCAACCCTATTCTATAAGTATCCTCCATTAGGGCCAACATAATATAATTGCAGACACTTTGTCTCGCCCTTAAGTTCTATAAATTATAAGTATTCATGTACCAATAATTAAATTTGCATTTTGTTTAATACTTGTTTTATATACTGTTACAGTTAAGTATCGGTGTTGTGGTGACTTAAAATGTGGATTATTGTGGAACCAGGAGCTGTCAAATCTGTTGTTGGCGCTGCCTGTTCATACACCGCCAATGGCAGGCTGATTTCCTGCATGCCTTACGGCTTCCCTGCTCCTGGAAACTGTATACCTGGCTTCCAGACTCTTCCGAAACTACTATTCGTCTGGACCTGAGCCTCCCGTTGCGGATTCAGCGACAGACATCTCCCACTGTTGCATCCATTGCGTCTCAACCTGTTGCCTGAAGAACAGAAGTCATGCTGCTGATGCAATGGCTGTCTACTGGCGAGAAACACTATAGTAAAAACCAAGTGATTCGTGAGAATGAAGAGTTAAAAGCTAAATTTTGTTTTTGTTTGGTGCGACGTATTGTCGTGTGAAGGGGGTGTTGCGTATCTTGAAGTATACGCAATAAAATTTTATATTTCATGTATATCTATTATCATATAAGTTTATATTGGAGATATTTTCAGTAATAGCTAAACTAAAAATATCTTACTTTATAAACTTGTATACTTAGTTGTGTAAATAGGTAGGATGATTTATGACGGTAGCTAACTAACTATCCGGTCGTTATGAAACGTCAGGTATTCCCGCCTTGAAGCCCGTCACCATACCTAAGGTTGTGGCCACCAGCCTGACCCAAGGCAGTCTTCACTTGCTCTCTGATGGAGAACAAACTTCCTTACCTTGTGGAAGTACACCATCTCGTCTCCTGGATTAACTCTTCTTGCATTTCCCGAAATTGGTCTCTAACTCCAAGCTGAGCAACTCTACGTGTGCTACGACATTAAGAGACTTTGACATTGGTCTCTAACTCCAAGCTGAGCAACTCTACGTGTGCTACGACATTAAGAGACTTTGAAATTGGTCTCTAACTCCAAGCTGAGCAACTCTACGTGTGCTACGACATTAAGAGACTTTGAAATTGGTCTCTAACTCCAAGCTGAGTAACTCTACGTGTGCTACGAAATTAAGAGACTTTGAAATTGGTCTCTAACTCCAAGCTGAGCAACTCTACGTGTGCTACGACATTAGAGACTTTGAAATTGGTCTCTAACTCCAAGCTAAAGTAACTCTACGTGTGCTACGAAATTTAAAGAGACTTTGAAATTAGTCTCTAACTCCAAGCTGAGCAACTCTACGTGTGCTACGACATTAAGAGACTCTGAAATTGGTCTCTAGCTCCACCCGGAACGAACCAGTGTATATTAATTTAGTGAAGAGTGTTATTTAGTTACAACTATATTAAGAACTAAAGTAAGGCATAAGATATATATTATATTAGTGAAACTAACTGGAAGGTGTTTAAATATTAATTTATTTTACTAAGTAATGTTACACTTAGTATTTGACAAATAAAATCCTGGTAAAGTATTGTGTGCCTTATATCCATTCCTGATTATTACGAGAAGCACTAATACAAAAGCAATATCAACTGGCCTGAATCGTAATATACAGTGACTCAAGTAACTTGTACATTGCTTCAGGTAACTTGTACATTGCTTCAGGTAACTTGTACATTGCTTCAGGTAACTTGTACATTGCTTCAGGTAACTTGTACAGTACTTCACATAACTTGTACAGTGCTTCATGTAACTTGTACAGTGCTTCAGGTAACTTGCACAGTGCTTCACGTAACTTGTGGTTTAGCGCTTCTTTTGATTATAATAATAATTCACGTAACTTTTACAGTGCTTCACGTAACTTGTACAGTGCTTCACGTAACTTGTACAGTTGATAAATTAGACACATGCAACACTTGGGTATCTTTATTGTAAAGGACTTCATCAGTCCATACAAGGGAGAATCATGAAGAACAGGAGGAG
Organism: Cherax destructor; assembly: GCA_009830355.1. Classification (NCBI taxonomy): domain Eukaryota; kingdom Metazoa; phylum Arthropoda; class Malacostraca; order Decapoda; family Parastacidae; genus Cherax; species Cherax destructor. The sequence continues at coordinate 10,660 of WNWK01048060.1, forward strand.
TTTGAGGTAATCAGTCCCTCAGCCTTTAGTCGATATTGTCAGTCCATCAATCTTGAAAAGAATGCAGCATATTTGCGAAGAAGTAGCTTATATACCGTAGGCAGGAAGGTGCAGCAGTCGTAGGTGGTGTCACACTTGACCAATGTGGAAGTAGGTCGTGCCCAAGGGTTAGACAAGTGTGACACCACCTACGACTGCTGCACCTTCCTGCCTACGGTATATAAGCTACTTTTTCACTCGTATGCTGTATTCTTTTTAGTTGATGGACTTCATCGACTCAGGCTGAGGACTGAAACTCAAACTCCTCCTGTTCTTCAAGATTCTTCTTAGTATGGACTGATGAAGCCACTGTGTGGCGAAATTATTGTTAACTATAGACATAATATATAAATAAGACGGCGGCAACGACGGGAGTACCAAACCGGGGCCGCCTACGATTGCAACACTATAATAATACTGATAGACACCCCTGAGGTAAGGGTGTGTTTACCTTCAGGTAAGCAGTTGACAATTTACATCTATGTACGATATATCACCAAGAGGTATAGTTCTCACTGTATATATAGAGAGAATGGGAGTTTAATACCCATTTTAGGTATATTATTCATGACTGGTGATAAGCAGACGGCATACAGCCTAAATGACCTTCAGGTAGTCAATAGTCTTTAAACCTCATTAACCTACTTTGTACAGTGCATGAGCTTATTCTCAGGGTAATACTGCATAATTTATCCTCAATAAAGACAATGAGACACTTGTCTTAATCATTAACTTATACACAATTAATGTAATGAGAAATGTTAAGACCAAAGGTCGTGGAGCCTCCTGTATTATTTATGAGTTAAAATATATGAATGTGAAGCCAAATGATGATTCTGACGTATGACGGATTCTTGATGATACTGACGTATGACTGATTCTTGATGATACTGACGTATGACTGATTCTTGATGATACTGACGTATGACTGATTCTTGATGATACTGACGTATGACTGATTCTTGACGATACTGATGTATGACTGATTCTTGATGATACTGACGTACGACAGATTCTTGACGATACTGACGTATGACTGATTCTTGATGATACTGATGTATGACTGATTCTTGATGATACTGACGTATGACTGATTCTTGATAATACTGATGTATGACTGATTCTTGATGATACTGACTTATGACTGATTCATGATGATACTGACGTATGACTGATTCTTGATGATACTGACGTATGACTGATTCTTGTGTTTACAATGATTATTGTGTCGCCTTCTTGCAGAGCGAGGTAGCAATGATAAAGGCTTCGTAGGCTTCTACTTTATTTGTATAAAGTGCGAGGTACACAGGCTGTGTTAGTGGCCATGGCCCGGGTGGGCCATGCCTTGCAAGGGAGAGAGGAGTTAGGCCTTGTTGTCTGAGTGATGCCTGGGCGCGAAGTGAGAGAGGGCCAGGGCAGGTCTGGTTGATGTGGGTATGCCTACCAGGCCTGCCATCTGGCAAAAACTATGGAAACTAGCACTGTAGGCTTACAGCTTACATATGCTCATTAGGCAGACAGCATGGCTGTCTATGCAGACAGCATGGTTGTCTATGCAGACAGCAAGGCTGTCTACATCGCTCGGCCAAGCTCCCATGGTCGACCCCGGCCATGAATCGCAGTAAAAAAAACTCGGTCTCTCTCTCTCGCAAGAACGGGTCACAGAACACAAAAGAAAAATACATATATACATAAACATATGGAACAAAAAAAAAAAACTTCCTCCAGAGAGGGAAGAAAAAAAAGGTGTGCTTCGTGGTCTAAGGCAGTGAGCATCGATGCAGCACTGCACGCCTTCCTGTGTCTGAACACATACTGCAACACGAGAGACATAGCTGCGGCTGAGCTGTGACATAACAGGGTATGGTCTCCTCTGGGAGGTGAAGCAGACATTGTGGTAGTCGCTGCAGGGTTCACTCAACCTGGGGCACAACCTGCTGGTGCCCTTGAGTGAGGCGTCGTCAGTAGTTGCAACTGGGCAGGACTCAGGAGGACATTCCTCGACTTGTACTGTCGGTGCTGGCGAGTGTGAAGTGAGTCGTGACAGGGACGACTCGACGAAACATCTTGGGGTCGTAACAGCATACACCATACTGCAGTGAGTGGGCTAGCAGTCAAAGTGACATCAACTTTGTGCAGGCTGCTCACAGAAGCTAAGACACGAGGCTGACAGTCGCCTGCCGACAGGCTTAACTGCGGCTTGACGAGTGTCATCTCTTGACAGTAGAAGTTACAGCAGAGGGCAGTGTAAGCGTCCCCAGACTGGTCATCTGCAATAACTGGACTGACGGTCTAGGAGGTGAAGTGGAACGGTTCTCAATGGGAGAATCATCGCGGGTATGATTCAGCAAAGGCATCAACGAGCGGCGAATAATAAGAGCTTTCTGTACAAGGTGCTCGAATGCTCGTAACTGATGCCTGGACTGACAAATGTCAGTTGTCAAGTGCACGGGGCGCGGGTCACACCGAGTGACAAAGTAACACACAGGTGCTACATAGGACACACGAGAAACTGCACACATACTGCACATGCGGAACAACAAGCTTACTAGTGTAAAAATCGACACAAGCAATACTCGAACATGTGAGAATACTGACTGAGAGGAATTAATGAACACTCGACTTATATCTTCTCTCAAACTTCTTGAAAATAATGAAAATAAAATGATCACTGTGAAACTAGAACACTCGGTGACGTTCTGGAGTGACGTCGTGATGGATGTCATGGACTGACATCGCGAGTGATGTCAGTAGACGTCGCGAGGTGACGTCATGGAGTGACGTTGTGATGGATGTCATGCGGTGACATCGCGAGTGACATCAGTGGAGTGACGTCGTGACGGATGTCATAGGGTGACATCGCGAGTGACGTCGTGACGGATGTCATGGGGTGACATCGCGAGTGACGTTGTGACTGATGTCATTGGGTGACATCGCGAGTGACGTCGTGGAGTCGGCAGCATCGTGAGTGACTTCCAGCAGCTCGGTGACATCA
>WNWK01048061.1:0-13693 GCA_009830355.1 Cherax destructor
CCGTCAACCTTGTTAGTGACAGTGTTACTCGCTGGTCGTTACGAAACACCTCCTGTCAGAGGAAACCAATGTGTCAGATGTTTGTTTCGTGAGTCATGTCAGATGTCATATATTGAAAAAGAACACAAACACAGTCATTGTACAGTCTCTCAAGGAGTCAAGAGTATTTTACCTAGACAACAGTATGAGATAATTAAATCAGATTCTGGTACTTATATATAGATTCACATTTTAGTAAATTTGAGTTCATGAAAGAATAGCAGAAGGAAACCTGGATGGTAAAGATTTGACATAGAAAAGAAAACATTCAGGAATAATATCAAATGTGATATTAACAGAAGGTTTTTACAAAAGAAGGAAAAGGGAAAGCAAAGGAGGAGAGGCAATGATGGTTAGAAACAAGTAAAGATCTGATAAAGTAAGAAACCTGGAATCAGGGAATCTGAGGGAATTCGGGGATTATACAGTACGTATTATAACGTCTGGAGAGAAAGGTAATAGTATCAGGTGTCTATAATCCAGCACCGCACAACAGTAGGCCAAGGGAGGAGCATGATCAAGATAATGATTCACATACTGTAGATGGTAGCAGAAAGTGCAAGAAACGAAGTTAATCTGCTAGTGCTGGGAGGCTGTAACCATGACGAGACTGACTCCTGGAGGAGCACACATATGTGAAGTGAAACTTATGGCAGCAATAACGAAACAAACTCTGAGACAATAAACTAAATAAATAAAAATAAGGGAAGGTCAGCCAGCAAGATTCAACAGACTTTTTTTTTACAAAAAAAGCGATTATGAAAGCTGCAATTATTTGCTGAAAACTCTTGGCGTCAGCGGTGTTGTAGAGGTAAGTTCTGGGTGTCTGATGGCAATGGAAATGGAGGAAATAGAAGGAAATGAGACAAGTGAAGAAAGACTGTGATGGAATATAGGAACTGAGAAAACTGCAATGGGAATTAGGGGGCAAATCCGAACAAGAAGGGTTGCGGGTAATAAAGTGCTAAGAGACAAAGCTGAAATTAGCACCATGCATGAAGCAAATAAACAACAACATATAGAGCAAATCAAGCCGCAGTAAATGGCGAATCAAGCAGAAAAGCTTGAAAAAAGGAGGAAAGCTTAAAAGCAAATGTTACAGCATCAAAGGCCAAACCAGAAACAAAGTTACTCTGCAGCCACATAAGAAAAGACGACTGTGCAATAACATGGGATAATACTGAAGAAAGTTATGGGACGCTGACGGAGAATGACAAATGACTCACGAAATCGTAATGACACGATTGTAAACAAAGCATAGCACGGGTGAGAGATTCAAAGAGGTGTTTACTGAAGATAGTATAGAGTTACAAGAAGGAACCATAGTTACACCTGATCAACAGGTGCCAGAAAACATCACCACAACAAAAGAAGTAGTGAGGAACCTTCTAGGTGAGCTTGAAGTAACAAAATTAACGGGGTCAGATAACATATTTTCATGGGTGCTGAAGCATCAGAGCCGCTGTGTGATCCAATAGCAAGGGAATACGATCAGTACTTAATCAGGATAAGTGCCAGAAGACATATACAATCCCATATGCAATATAATCGCAAACAGGAGATCTTAACAATGCAGAAAGATTTCCATCCCCAAGTGGCTGGTTCTGTGTTGTCCAATATATAAAATGGGGAACAAATAAGAGGCATTGACTTAATGGTCTATATCTTTATCATGCATACTATCTAAAGTTCAGGAGAAGATTGTAAGGGAAGGGTTAAAGCACTTGGAGAGGAGATTGTAAGGGAAGGGGTGAAGCACTTGGAGAGGAGATTGTAAGAGAAGGGTTGAAGCACTTGGAGAGGAGATTGTAAGGGAAGGGTTGAAGCACTTGGAGAGGAGATTGTAAGAGAAGGGTTGAAGCACTTGAGAGGAAGATTGTAAGGAAGGGTTGAAGCACTTGGAGAGGAGATTGTAAGAGAAGGGTTGAAGCACTTGGAGAGGAGATTGTAAGGGAAGGGTTGAAGCACTTGGAGAGGAGATTGTAAGGGAAGGGTTGAAGCACTTGGAGAGGAGATTGTAAGGGAAGGGTTAAAGCACTTGGAGAGGAGATTGTAAGGGAAGGGTTGAAGCACTTGGAGAGGAGATTGTAAGGGAAGGGTTAAAGCACTTGGAGAAGAGATTGTAAGGGAAGGGTTGAAGCACTTGGAGAAGATTCTCTGTAGAAAACCAGCAAGTATTTAAAATAGAAAATCCTGTTTTTCAAATTAGCAGGATTTTTGTAACAGTCACAGAGATAAAACAAGAAAAACAAGGTTGGGCAGATTGCATCTTGGACTGCAGGAAAACGTTTGATATAGATTTACACCAGAGATTAATCCTGAAACTAAAGTAAACTGACAACTCTCAAGAAGAAACAGACTACAAATATAACCAAACAAATCACTTTTCGAACAAATGCAAGACCATGGCCATGCGATTTGTAAAACGTGAGGACAGACAGAACAGAGTACAACATGGGCGGAGAGAAGCTTCAAGTAAACGAGAAGGACCTGGGGGAGGTAATATAACACCCAGCACATCGCCAGAAATACACACAAACCGTATAACATCAGCGGAGTAAGCAAGATTAGCAAACCTCAGAATAGCATACAAGAACTTAGCATACAAGAACTTAAGAGGCACCTAAGTTCCCCAGTCTTCTAATAACATGTTTATTTTTTCCACTATAATCTAACTTGTTCATAATTACTATCGCATTTGCTTTGTCTGTTCCGTAAGGATCTTTAAATAATTCATGATATAACTTAACAAATCTTTGAGGACAATAGTGTTGTAGAGGTGTGAGCTTGGCTCACACCTCTACAACACTATTAGTTTGTATTAATCTATTAGTTCGTATTAATACAGAATGATCAAATTTTTGTTTGTATAATTCTTTTCTCAACATAGATTCTTTGGATTTCTGGTTAAGAGCTGGAAGAGACATAGGGTTTACTGGACAGGACTTTGACGCGTATATCACCTTAAAGGTGCAACAAGATGTTGATGATCGATAGAACAAAGCAGATTTACTCACTGTAATTAGCGTTTCATATTATGCAAGATATACCAGTCTGTGTTTGTTGAAAATTGTATAAAATACAGACAAATAGAAGATTAAGACACAAGTGCAACAGTTGGGTGTCTTTATTGATGTAACGTTTCGCTTACACAGTAGACTTCTTCAGTTAAATACAAAGGCAGCAGCAGTAGTAATGAAATAAAGATGATGTAATCAGTCCATCAACCTTGGAGAAAAAGTATTTGAGCTGAACTCTTCTCCAGGCTGAGGGACTGACCACCTTGTTCCAGACCATGGAGCTGAACTCTTCTCCAGGCTGAGGGACTGACCACCTTGTTCCAGACCATGGAGCTGAACTCTTCTCCAGGCTGAGGGACTGACCACCTTGTTCCAGACCATGGAGCTAAACTCTTCTCAGGCTGAGGGACTGACCACCTTGTTCCAGACCATGGAGCTGAACTCTTCTCCAGGCTGAGGGACTGACCACCTTGTTCCAGAACATGAAGCTGAACTCTTCTCCAGGCTGAGGGACTGACTACCTTGTTCCAGAACATGAAGCTGAACTCTTCTCCAGGCTGAGGGACTGACTACCTTGTTCCAGAACATGAAGCTGAACTCTTCTCCAGGCTGAGGGACTGACCACCTTGTTCCAGACCATGGAGCTGAACTCTTCTCCAGGCTGAGGGACTGACCACCTTGTTCCAGACCATGGAGCTGAACTCTTCTCCAGGCTGAGGGACTGACTACCTTGTTCCAGAACATGAAGCTGAACTCTTCTCCAGGCTGAGGGACTGACTACCTTGTTCCAGAACATGAAGCTGAACTCTTCTCCAGGCTGAGGGACTGACCACCTTGTTCCAGACCATGGAGCTGAACTCTTCTCCAGGCTGAGGGACTGACTACCTTGTTCCAGAACATGAAGCTGAACTCTTCTCCAGGCTGAGGGACTGACCACCTCAAATACTTTTTCTCCAAGGTTGATGGACTTATTACATCTTTATTTCATTACTACTGTTCCCTTTGTATTAGAAGAAGTCTACTGTGTAGACGAAATGTTTCATCAATAAAAACACCCAAGTGTTGCACATGTGTCTTAATCTTGGGTCGATGTTTACCCGGGCTGTCTCAGAGTCTGCCCAGCCTGTCTCAGTCTGCCCAGCCTGTGTCAGAGTCTGCCCAGCCTGTCTCAGTCTGCCCAGCCTGTGTCAGAGTCTGCCCAGCCTGTCTCAGTCTGCCCAGCCTGTCTCAGAGTCTGCCCAGCCTGTCTCAGTCTGCCCAGCCTGTCTCAGTCTGCCCAGCCTGTCTCAGTCTGCCCAGCCTGTCTCAGTCTGCCCAGCCTGTCTCAGTCTGCCCAGCCTGTCTCAGTCTGCCCAGCCTGTCTCAGTCTGCCCAGCCTGTCTCAGTCTGCCCAGCCTGTCTCATGTGTAAACTTAACATCACTTGGGCCAGAGAAAAACTCTCACCCAAATGGTTAAGATACAAATCTGACAGTGAATCGGAGTAGTCGGGACCCCATTACAGCTGCTCTGACCTAACTGCCAGTTTGCTTAGTGTGGAGAGGATGCAAGTCATGCGTGCCACTCAACGACCATTACTGCCGCACCAGTACTGTCCTGCATGCATTCTAATTCTTAATTTATTCAATTAGAATCTCTTGGAGTTCTTTCCTGGTGAACTAACCTCAGCATCAGACTTATATCACCTATATTGAAGCCAGTCTCCCACTTGTATCTTTGATCGCGTCTCCTCTTTGATCGCGTCTCCTCTTTGATCGCGTCTCCTCTTTGATCGTGTCTCCTCTCATCGTATATTTTAGTAATGTAGCTTCAGGGTCTAACTTCGCATTGATGATTATTTATCCATTGGATTAATTTTGTCATCCTTCTGTATATGTTACCCAATGCATTTATATTTATTCTATAGTATGGAGACCAGAACTGAGTTGCATAATCTAAGTGAGGCCTTAATAATAATGCATAGGATGCCAGTTAAACTTCTTGATACAAATCAAAGTAATTTATTAATTTTATTGCACACGTTTAAGCACCTCTGTCTTGGCTTTAAATTTGTGATTACCAACACTCCCAAATCTTTTTCACATTCTGAATGATCAAGTTCTACATTATTTTGTTTCTTAATGTCAGGATTTTATATATTCACGAGGACCAGTCATTGCATTCACCTCCACTGAGCTACAACTGCCTTTTTTCGGACCATGGCATCACCTTGTTTAAGTCTTCCTGAAGTTCTGTGGTATATTCCCTGAATCTTATTCGTTTTTTTCTAACTCATTTACTCAAGTCACTAATTACTTCCTCGTCAAGGTCATTCATGTAATTATGAACAGTTAGGGGCCCTATAACTGATTCATGTAAGCATGTTACTTTAGACTTGTCCCCATTCTGATTACCCCATTAATAATGCTAACTCTGTTGCCTCCATCGGAGACACTGCAAGACTCCAAGCGGACATCAACCAAATCTTCAAATGGGCCACTCAAAACAATCTCATGTTCAATGAAGAGAAATTTCAACTACTCAACTATGGAAAAACATGAGGAAATTAAAACTGTATCAGGGTATAAAACAAATTCTAACCATACAATTGAGCGGAAAACTAATGTGAAGGACCTGGGAGTGATAATGTCAGAGGATCTCGCCTTCAAAGACCACAACAATGTATCTACCGCATCTGCTAGGAAAATGATAGGATGGATAATGAGAACCTTCAAAACTTAAGGATGCTAAGCACATGATGATTCTCTTCAAATCGCTTGTTCTCTCTAGGCTGGAATACTGCTGCACACTAACTGCCCCCTTCAAGGCTGGCAAAATTGCTGACCTGGAGAATATACAGAGAACTTTCACTGCACACATAAGTTCGATTAAACATAAATTACTGGAAACGGTTGAAGTCTCTTGATTTGTTTTCCCTGGAACGCAGGCGAGAGAGATACATGATAATATACACATGGAAAATCCTAGAGGGATTAGTACCAATCTTGCACACGAAAATCACTCCCTATGAAAGCAAAAGACTCGGCAGGAGATGCAACATTACCCCAATGAAAAACAGAGGTGCCACGAGTACACTGAGAGACAACACAGTAAGTGTCTGGGGCCCAAGACTGTTCAACTGCCTCCCATCATACATAAGGGGGATAACCAATAGATCCCTGGCTGTCTTCAAGAAGGCACTGGACAGACACCTAAATTCAGTATCTGATCAGCCGGGCTGTGGTTCCTACGTCGGTTTACGTGCGGCCAGCACGTAAACCCTGATCCACGACGAGGCCTGGTTTCTGACCGAGCCGCGGGGGCGTTGACCCTCGAAACCCTCTCCAGGTATACTCCAGGTATCAATCGAAGCGAGAACTTCCCTATACAATGTGCGGCGTCTTGATTTAAAATTCTTAAGCGTGACTGCCAGAAACGATGATTGTTGTTATTTATATTAAATAATACCAATAATAATAATAATAATACCAATAATAATAATAATAATAATACCAACAATAATACCAATTATAATAATAATAATACCAATAATAATACCAATAATAATAATAATACCAAAAATAATACCAATAATAATAATAATACCAATAATAATAATAATATTAATAATAATACTAATACCATTACTAATAATAATAATAATAATAATTCCATACTCGCTTAACCACTGTGTTCTATGACCCTTACTGGTTTAACGCTTCCCTGAGAAAATCTATATATTATCAATTCCGTAAGAATTTACATCAATGGTTAATATCAGCTTAAGATAATTATTAGAGGTGATAATCTTAGTAATATTCCCTATAATATTCCAGGATTTATTACAGGTAATTGTCGAGGAAATTCTTTTAGGGAGAACTGTATACAACCTTTCTTATAATTTCTAAATTCTTTATATATAAAGTGTTCGAATAATTCAATGTACAAGTACATGTACAAGGTATACAGACCATAGCTGACATCAATGACATACTGCTATATAGAAAACCCCTTGTTATTACCTGGAGACCTGTTATGCTGAGCATTTCCCGCAAATTAGGTCAGTTTTGTCCCAGGATGCGACCCACACCAGTCCACTAACACCCAGGTACCCATTTTACTGATGGGTGAACATAGACAACCAGTGTAAGGAAACACGCCCACTGTTTTGACCCTTGACGGGAATCGAACCCAGACATCAGCATGGGAAGCTAGAGCTTTGCCTACCAGGCCAAGGGCCACCCTTACATACAGTATGTCAAATAAATTGAGCCCCAATGCATTTATGATTCATATAACGCGTGCTCATATACCGCCATTTTATGAGTTCACAAGACGAGTAAGCGAGAAAGAAAGAGAGAAAGAAAGAGTGGAGAGAGAGATAGAGAGAGAGACAGAGATCAAAGCAAAATAATATGAATTTCACATTGTTTTATAACTAATCAGAATAATATAATAGGCAGTCATGGTCATTAAGAGTGATCAGTAATTACATACTTTCCTCAGGTAAAACACACTAGATATTTAATATCATAAAGAAAGTGACACCTCACCTACCAGTCATCTCCTCACTTACGACACTATTCACACGTTTTCATTCATAACCTAATACTGTTACAAACTGGAGTAGTTAGTACAGTGCTAGCCACGGCATTATGCCGGGTGAGCGCCCCGGCATAATGCCGTGACTAGCACTGTACACGTCTCTATCGGCACTAATTCGTCTCAGCTTCCGTGTGGCCAACTGTCCGTGGGAGTACGAGGGACAAGCATACAACATAAGACTCATACTATCCTTATTGATTTTATTAAGTAGTCTGTAAGCTATTAAATTTATTCTGCCCATAAGGCCAATTCATGATAGTGGTTCTCTTTGCACTGCAACTCATTATTGCAATTACACACTGTAAACTATCTATGTAAATATGAATCCCTGCAACAAGTCAATCATATTGTAAACTTGCAAAGAAATAAATATTTGTATTTGTAAGATATAAACAACTATTGGAGGATAGATGGGCTAGTGAGAGTGTAGGAAATGGGGTCGAAGATGTATGGGGTAGATTTAAAAATGTAGTGTTAGAGTGTTCAGCAGAAGTTTGTGGTTACAGGCGAGTGGGTGCGGGAGGGAAGAGGAGCGATTCGTGGAATGATGATGTAAAGAGAGTAGTAAGGGAGAAATAGTTAGCATATGAGAGGTTTTTACAAAGTAGAAGTGATGCAAGGAGGGAAGAGTATATGAAGAGAAAAAGAGAGGTTAAGAGAGTGGCGCAGCAAAGTAAAAAGAGAGCAAATGAGAGAGTGGGTGAGATGTTATCAACAAATTTTGTTGAAATAAGAAAAGGTTTTGGAGTGAGATTAATAAGTTGAGGAAGCCTAGGGAACAAATGGATTTGACAGTTAAAAATAGGAGAGGAGAGTTATTAAATGGAGAGTTAGAGGTATCGGGAAGATGGAGGGAATATTTTGAGGAGTTGGTAAATGTTGACGAAGACAGGGAAGCTGTGATTTCGTGTATAGGGAGTGTGTAAGAGCCAGTTGTGAGTGTGGGGGAAGTTCGTGAGACAGTTGGTACAATGAAAGGGGGTAAGGCAGCTGGGATTGATGAGATAAAGATAGAAATGTTAAAAGCAGGTGGGGATATAGTTTTGGAGTGGTTGGTGCTATTATTTATTAAATGTATGGAAGAGGGTAAGGTACCTAGGGATTGGCAGAGAACGTGTGTTGTTCCTTTGTATAAAGGCAAAGGGGGCAAAAGAGAGTGCAAAAATTATAGGGGAATAAGTCTGTTGAGTGTACCTGGTAAAGTGTATGGTAGAGTTATTATTGAAAGAATTAACAGTAAGACAAAGAGCAGGATAGCAGATGAACAAGGGGGCTTTAGGAAAGGTATGGGGTGTGTAGACTAAGTGTTTACAGTGAAACATATAGGTGAACAGTATTTGGATAAGGGTAAAGAGGTTTTTGTGGCATTTATGGATTTGGAAAAAGCGTATGATAGGGTGAATAGGGGGCCAATGTGGCAGATGTTGCAGGTGTATGGAATAGGAGGTAGGTTACTGAAAGCAGTGAAGAGTTTTTATGAGGATAGTAAGGCTCAGGTTAGAGTGTGTAAGAGGGAGGGGGACTATTTCCTAGTAAAAGTGGGCCTTAGACAAGGATGTGTGATGTCACCGTGGTTGTTCAATAGATTTATAGATGGGGTTGTAAGAGTAGTGAATGCGAGGGTCTTGGCAAGAGGTGTGGGGTTAAAAGATAAAGAATCAAATACAAAGTGGGAGTTGTCACAATTGCTTTTTGCTGATGACACTGTGCTTTTGGGAGATTCTGAAGAGAAGTTGCTTGCTGGAAGTCACATGCTTGCTGGAAGTCCAAGCCCCTCGCACACGAAACCTCCTTTACCCCCTCCCTCCAACCTTTCCTAGGCCGACCCCTACCCCGCCTTCCCTCCACTACAGATTTATACACTCTCGAAGTTATTCTGTCTCGTTCCATTCTCTCTACATGTCCGAACCACCTCAAGAACCCCTCCTCAGCTCTCTGGATAATAGTTTTGGTAATCCCGCACCTCCTCCTAATTTCCAAACTCCGAATTCTCTGCATTATATTCACACCACACATTGCCCTCAGACATGACATCTCCACTGCCTCCAGCCTTCTCCTCGTTGCAACATTCATCACCCATGCTTCACACCCATTTAAGAGTGTTGGTATAACTATACTCTCATGATGTGGAACATCACATGATGTGGAACATTACTTGATGTGGAACATCACATTATGTGGAACATCACATGATGTGGAACATCACATGATGTGGAACATCACATGATGTTTTAACATAACATTATGTGGAACATCACATGATGTGGTACATCACATGGCGTGGAACATACCATGATGTGGAACATCAGATGATGTGGAACATCACATGATGTAGAACATCACATGGTGTGGAACATCACATTATGTGGAACATCACATGATGTGGAACATACCATGAGGAATAATATATGTTATAACGAGTAACGTATTGAAGAACATCACACGACAACAGAGAAGACATGCTAGAGACCATAATAATAATAATAATAATAATAATAATAATAATAATAATAATAATAATAATAATAATAATAATAATAATAATAATAATAATAATAATAATAACAATATCTTTATTTACTACCAGTACATGTACATGGTATACAGACCATAGCTGACATCAGTGACATACTACTATATAGAAAGTCCTTTGTTATGCAGAGCATTTCGGGCAAATTAGGTCCTTGTCCCAGGATGCGACCCACACCAGTCAACTAACACCCAGGTACCCATTTTACTGATGGGTGAACATAGACAACCGGTGTAAAGAAACACGCCCAATGTTTCTACCTGAGCTGGGAATCGAACGCAGACCCTCGCCGTGTGAAGCGAGAGCTTTAGCGATCAGGCCACGGGGCACCACGGGGCACCACGGGCACCACGGGGCACCACGGGGCACCACGTGGCACTTAGGATAGATTGCTGAAAAAGTTAGAGACTGTAATATGTTAGACAACATAATATGTTAGACAACATAACATGTTAGACAACATAACATGCTACACAAAATAACATGTTAGACAACATAACATGTTAGACAACATAACATGTTAGACAACATAACATGTTAGACAACATAACATGTTAGACAACATAACATGCTAGACAACATAACATGTTAGACAACATAACATGTTAGACAACATAACATGTTAGACAATGTAACATGTTAGACAACATAATGTGTTTGACAACATAACATGTTAGACACCATAACATGCTAGACAACATAACATGCTAGACAACATAACATGTTAGACAACATAACATGTTAGACAACATAACATGCTAGACAACATAACATGTTAGACAACATAACATGTTAGACAACATAACATGTTAGACAACATAACATGCTAGACAACATAACATGTTAGACAACATAACATGCTAGACAACATAACATGTTAGACAACATAACATGCTAGACAACATAACATGTTAGACAATATAACATGTTAGATAATATAACATGCTAGACAACATAACATGCTAGACAACATAACATGCTAGACAACATAACATGTTAGACAACATAACATGCTAGACAACATAACATGCTAGACAACATAACATGCTAGACAACATAACATGCTAGACAACATAACATGCTAGACAACATAATATGTTAGACAACATAACATGTTAGACAACATAACATGTTAGACAGCGTAACATGTTAGACAACATAACATGTTAGACAACATAACATGTTAGACAACATAACATGCTAGACAACATAACATGTTAGACAACATAACATGTTAGACAACATAACATGTTAGACAACATAGCATGCTAGACAACATAACATGCTAGACAACATAACATGTTAGACAACATATCATGCTAGACAACATAATATGTTAGACAACATAACATGTTAGACAACATAACATGTTAGACAGCGTAACATGTTAGACAACATAACATGTTAGACAACATAGCATGCTAGACAACATAACATGCTAGACAACATAACATGCTAGACAACATAACATGTTAGACAACATAACATGTTAGACAACATAACATGTTAGACAACATAACATGTTAGACAACATAATGAGTTAGAGAACGTAACATGTTAGACAACATAACATGTTAGACAACATAACATGTTAGACAACATAACATGTTAGACAACATAACATGTTAGACAACATAATGAGTTAGAGAACATAACATGTTAAAGAACATAATGTCAGAAAAATGTTAGAGAACAAATGATGCAGAATGCACCAAAATAGAGAACACTCACAGCTGCTGAGAACTTGTGGCTGGGCTTGATGTTAATAGGTGTGTTCCTCTCGGTAGGTACATAGCGGTAGAACTCAGTGCCGTCGTGGTACCACTTGAGGGAGTAGAGACGCCTGGCACTCAGGTCGTAGGAGCAGCTCAGGGTTGCTTGACCCCCAGCGAAGGCGTACATAGGTACATCAACACCTCTTAGCAGGTCTCCTGCAGCCACACCTGTACCGAACACACGTCTTCCTTAGTTATACCTGTGACACATCCGTGACCCGTCTCGGGAATTTCTACCGTAGCTAAGACCTGTTGTTAGACGTACATAAAGCTAGCATAAACATTCAGTGTAATGTGATAATATGACCACATAAGACCATCAGAGAATCTAAATGGCGTACTGCTGACAAAGCTGCAGAACAGCTTTAAAAATGACTTTTGCTCTAAGTAGAGCTTTATCACGAATTCATAAAACTGTACACAACGAGACGTTGTCCCCGGTAAAAGCTTCTTCTGACACAGCTTCTTCACTTCACTAGGTCATCATTGCTATGCAGTGAGAGATGTGCACCTGATACATGATAACATTCAGAATACCATTATGATATACCTGGAATATACCTGGAGAGGGTTCCGGGGGTCAAAGCCCCCGCGGCCCCGTCTATGACAACTGATGTATTACATAAAAACCTTCACACACGCTCACGTCACCTCGACAGAACCATCTGAGGAAATAATCATATATAACACCCAGCAGAGGAAGGTGGAGGACGTTTAGTGAACTGAAGAGCAAATAAAACACTCCATCATACACTTATATACATCCGTACTACCATACATTGTTATACATCTACACCAGCACTTACTTATAACCACACTAGTTTACACACTAATATACACCTACACCAACATACAAACTTGTATGAGCCCCAAATCATTATTGACACGCACACACACGCACACACACACACATAGTAGGTACCATCCAGTCTGGGGAGCACAAGATAGTCACTGCAGTGATGTATAACCCACCACAGAATTGCAGGAGGGCAGGAGAGGAGTATGACGAGAACAACAGAGCAATGGTGGACACCCTGGCGGAGGTGGCAAGAAAAGCGCACATGAGCAGAGCGAAGTTACTGGTCATGGGCGATTTCAACCACAGGGAGATCGACTGGGAGAACCAAGAACCACGTGGGGGTCCGGAAACTTGGAGAGCCAAGATGATGGACGTGGTACTGGAAAACCTGATGCACCAACATGTCAGGGACACGACCAGAGACCGAGGAGAGGACGAACCAGCAAGGCTGGACCTTGTATTCACACTGAATAGCTCAGATATCGAGAACATAACACTCGAGAGCCCCCTGGGAGCCAGCGACCATATGGTGCTGAGTTTTGAGTACATTGTAGAGCTACAGGTGGAGAGGGAAAGCGGTACTGAAAGAGACATACCAGACTTTAAAAGAGGGAATTACACGGGAAGGAGGAATTTCCTGAAGGAGGTTCTGTGGGAAAGGGAAATGGAAGGACAGTCAGTGAATGAAATGATGGAATACGTAGCGACAAAGTGCAAGGAGGCAGAGGAACGGTTTATACCCAAAGGAAAAAGATTAAATTGGAAGACCAGAAAGAGCCCCTGATTTACCCAAAGGTGCAGGGAGGCGAAGACTCGGAGTGTCAGAGAATGGAAAAGGTAGAGAGGCAAAGAACCCAGGTAAACAAGGAGATTAGTCGAAGAGCTAGAAACAGTATGCACAGGTACGGAGGGAGGCCCAGAAACAGTACGAAAATGACATAGCATCG
>WNWK01048062.1:0-13692 GCA_009830355.1 Cherax destructor
AAGCCTCTATATCTCGGTAACTATTGATCGCAAAAATATTTTTAGCCTATTAGATTTAAAAAAACTTATTTCATAAGAAAAATAATTTTTTTTTTTTTTTAAATTTCTCGACCCTGAGAGAGAGTTAAGAATTGAGGTCTCGACCCTGAAAGGGTTAAGGTAAGTAATGAGTGTACAGTGGCCCCTCGGTTTCGTGCATCTCCAAACTCTAACATTTATGTAAGTGTATTTTCGTAAGTGCTGTTGCAAGTGTATTTTTGGGGGTCTGAAATAGACTAACCTACGTGACATTATTTCTTAAGGAAGTAAATTCGTTCGGTAATGGCACTTGAGCAGCATTCTGGAACAAATTTTCGGCAAAAACCAAGGGACCACTGTACTGTATATGCATTTATCACTCTAGGGCGCTTTAAGCATCGTATTATAGTATGTGTGGGTGGGGTGGCCAGGATGGCTACCAAACCTGACTTCTTACAGTAAATACTACTCACCTTTTGCCCTACATTAAGACTACAAATATTTTGAGGTAAATAATGAATGTACTGTATGTGTATTTATCTTTTTAATGCCTAGTTCTATTGCTAACTTAATATATGTTAGTGTAAACTTGTTATCTGGCATTTATATGCATTTATAAATGGAAAAAAATTGAATTCTGCTTTTCGGCGAAGTCTGCTTTCCGGCAGTAGCCTGAAACCTAACCTGCCGTATAAGTGGGGCCCTACTGTACCACTACATATAGAAAGCCACTTGTTATGCAGAGCATTTCAGGTAAATTAGGTCAGTTTTGTCCCAGGATGTGACCCACACCAGTCGACTAACTCCCAGGTACCCATTTTTCTGATGGGTGAACATATACAACCGGTGTAAGGAAACACGCCCAATGTTTCCACCCGGCCAGGAACCGAACCTGGACCATGTGAAGCAAGAGTTTTCGCCAACAGGTCACGGGCAACACAATTGTCCTCAAAGATTTGTTAGGTTATACCATGAATTAAAAAAAGATACTAGACTTCACCTTACGAAACAGACAAAGGAAGTGTGATAGTAATTATGAACAAGGTAGATTATAGTGAAAAAATGAACGTGTTATTAGAAGACAGGGAAACTTACATGCCCCTTAACCCTTTCGGGGTCGGTGCCATACTAGTAAGTTTTACACGCCAGGGTCGGTGCCATACTAGTACGTGTAAATTTTAGCAGCCTCAAATTAAGCAGGAAACAGCTGGTAGGCCTACATATGAAAGAATGGGTTTGTGTGGTCAGTGTGTGCACAGTATAAAAAAAATCCTGCAGCACACACTACATAATGAGGAAAAAAAAACTACAACCGTATTTTTCGTTTAAAACAGCGACTTTGCAGTCTATTTTCGTATTGTATTTATTGATGTATTCTCGTTATCTTGGTCTCATTTGATAGGATGGAAGATATATTACAGAAATAGAAATGATTTTGATTGGTTTTACGATGACAAGTACCTTGAAATTGAGCTCAAAGAAGCAAAAATGTTCAATTTTTGCCCATGTTCAAGAGTAAACAAATCACGCCACGCGTCCAATACTCAACTGGTGAGTCTAATATTCTTTCACAAGTGCGGTGATATTATTTATACCGTTTTTACAATGATGCATTTGTATACATAACAGTAAATCTTCTATTTTTTGGGAGAATAAAAATTCAAAATGGAAAGCAAAAGTAATGTAAGAGACGTGACTAATGAACAGAGATGTTATTTTAGTGCCAGAAATGTCTGCCTTGTTTATTCTGGACCCCATTTTGAAATAGGCATCGTTTGAAATTTGTGTGAAATTTGCCAAATTGCCAATTTCTGACCACTTTTTTGGGTAGTTGAAATTGGTAAATGGGCGGTTTCTTGTGCTCAGTCGATAGAAAAAATGGAGTTCTAGCGAAATAGCTATGATTTTATTAGACTGGAACATTGGAATTGGCCAAAAATAGGGTTAAAAATGGGTGAAATCGCCGATGCGTAAATATCGTAGAGACCGATAACTTTGTGAAAGCATAATTCTGTAAATTTTCCATCGAATTTCATACTTTTGGTGTCGTTATGATCAGAAAAAGATTCTCTATCATTTCATAAGAATTTTTTTTTTTTTTTTTTTTTTTTTTTTTAAATTTTGACCCTGAGAACGAGTTTGGGAGAGGGCCTGTCGACCCCCAAAGGGTTAAGCTTGCCCGAAATACTCAGTATAACCATGGACTCTCGACATGCACTTAGATATCACATTATTGTACAATTATTGTGCAGCGGCAGCGGCAACAGCGGCATCTGAGCTCCGTATTTTTCTCATCACCCAGAGTTTATCAATGCTCCTATGATGACCTAGCTGCAAGCAAAACTGCACTAACCAACGTAGCATCCAGAATGACCCAAGAATACCAGCAGTGAGACCGACAAACCAAATAAACTGACGATTAAAGGAAGACTGCCCCTCAAACCCAAAGCACCACCCCGCTGTGAAACAAACGCTTACCAGCCTACAGCTTACCAGCCTACAGCTTCATCTTGCCTCACCAACTTCTCCGACTACTGTGTTAAAATGAGAAGTAACATCAGAAGAACCAATTCCAAAATCAACAAGAAAACACCAAGAAATCTACTACAGTGGTACCCCGACTTACGATATTAATCCGTCAGAGAGGGCATATTTTAAGGCGAAACAATCGTTACACGAATCAATTTTCCCCATAAGAAATAATGGAAATAAATTTAATCCGTCCAAGACTTCCAAAAGTAGTTAAATAAAATATTTTTTAGAACTTTTTGACATTAAATAATACAGAATTTAATGAATAATACCTAAATACACATGTAAATATTGTACAATAACATGTCACTTACATTTATTGAAGAGTTGTTGATGTGTGGAGGACGGGAGGAGGGGAGAAGGTGGAGTAGTATGCTAGTGTTTGGAAGGGGAATCCCCTTCCATTAACACTGCAGATACCAAGTTCTTTTCTGGGGTTACTGGCCTTTTTCTTTGAATGCTACACTCCCTGCATGAATGCTACACTCCCTGCCATGAATGCTACACTCCCTGCATCTTTGCTACACTCCCTGCATCCTTGCTACACTCCCTGCATCCTTGCTACACTCCCTGCATCCTTGCTACACTCCCTGCATCCCTGCTACACTCCCTGCATCCTTGCTACACTCCCTCCATCCCTGCTACACTCCCTGCATCCCTGCTACACTCCCTGCATCTTTGCTACACTCCCTGCATGCCTGCTACACTCCCTGCATGTCTGCTACACTCCCTGCATCCTTGTTACACTCCCTGCATCCCTGCTACACTCCCTGCATCCCTGCTACACTCCCTGCATCTTTGCTACACTCCCTGCATGCCTGCTACACTCCCTGCATGCCTGCTACACTCCCTGCATGCCTGCTACACTCCCTGCATGCCTGCTACACTCCCTGCATGCCTGCTACACTCCATGCATAAATGCTACACTCCCTGCATAAATGCTACACTCCCTGCATGAATGCTTCACTCCCTGCACATTCTTTACCACAGGCTTGGCACTAGGAGCTTTCTTGGGGCCCATGGTGGCTTATTTAGCAGTTGCAAGCACTAAAAACAGTGGAATAATGACAATATACTGGTATGAATGCGTGGGTGTGGGTGGGTGGTCGCTCTCACTTGTAAACAATAGCACACTGACGCTCCCTGGAGTGCGCGCTCAGCTGGGCGCCAAGCGGACACGTCCGGTACGAATGTCGTTACACGAAGCAAACATCGTAAATCACAATCAAATTTTTTACGTTATAAATATCGGTTATCGAAAATAACGTAAGATGATAGCATCGTAACACGGGGTACCACTGTAGTCAACTTGTCTACCCAGGACGCCGGTACACCCTCCACCCCCCTCACCACCACCCAGGGCGACGCATCAACAACAAACATGGCTGCCTCCCCCACAAGCTCCCCCTTCACTGGTTTCACCCCAGATAATCTCTCAGGTATGACAAATGATCCAGATACACTAAAGTCATACATCATCAAATTAATCAATGAAAATATGGACCAACGTAAAGCACTTCTGCAACAAGATACCAGGATGACACAACTTGAAAAGAAAATCCTCAGCCTTGAACAAAAGTTAACAACAACTGGAATGACTGATTTTGGCAAAACCCTCCAAACTGTCATTGATAGCCACACTGAACAGATAACATTTATAAACACAAAGGTTGAGGAAGCAGTAAAGGAGTGGAAGAACAACATGGATAACCAGTTTAATGACTACCTTGCACTCCAAGAGGAAAAAACCGAGCAAGATAAGTTATCAGACGCAGTAATAGTGAACAGTCCATTCTTTCCCAGTGATATGACCCAAGCAAACAGTAAAGACATTACTATACAGATCATCAAAGATCAAACAAACGTTAATGTACCAGTGACAGATATAAAAGAAGCACGATTACTAGGCTCCCATGGTAGAAAAAGTGTTATGATTAGATTCACCACACATGACAGGAAAACAGATCTAATTAAATCATCTATTATAGCCAGGAAACAGGTATACATAAATGAGTGTCTGACCAAAAAACGTCAGAGCCTCTGGTATAGAATCAGAAAACTTAAGCGAGAGAATAATGATAAAATCCACCAATGTTTCACCCGGGATGGAAAAATTCTAGTGAAGAAAACAAGTGTAGGTCAGTTGTATACTATCACAAATGAGAATAACCTATCAAGATTCCTTAGGGATGCAAATATTACAGAGACTGTCTAAACACAATGTCCAAAACCAAACCCCTATGTATAGTGTAGTGTATGTTTTGCCCATCTACCTCATTTAAGTATTTGTCTATCCTTTGATGAATATTTTTGACAAATAGTTTTATTTTTATTTTTAAATACATACAGTTTTTACTTGTGCCCATTTTTCAACCCACATTCCTATATATTTTTATCAGCTTAATTGCTTAGAATTTATAATTACTTTTGATCATCTTATTTGCTAAAAATTGTATTTACCTTTTATCCTTTTCTCCAACCTCATTTCTATATATTATTGATCACCTTAACTGCCTAAAATTTTATTTCAAGCTATTTTTTTAATATTAATAAATTTTACTTTTGTACACTTTAGCACTTATTTCTCCTTTAATAGTTAACTTTCATTTTCTTTATATTGCCTTTAATAAATTCTATAATCACAACTAGTGCAATACTGAATCTTAATATTTGTTCCATTATAACTTAATATTAATCATAGTAATTTTCCAACCAGTTCTATTAGCTAGTTAAATAATAAATCAATTACATTGTAAAGATATATCCTAAATCTCTGTGACTTTTGTTCAAAAGTGTGTTAATCCAATAGCTAGTAAAATCAATTCATCAGATATCATATCTTTAAGTTTAGCATTATTCATTGTTCTTAAGTCTTTTTAGAATCACACTCATATAAACATTTGTTTAATTAATTAACTAACTCAGGTGCTAACTCAGGTGCTATAGTTTTAGATTCTTTTTAACTGTAAATTGACTACCTTAGCTCATTTATTCATTTTTGTAAACATATCCAACGTACTAACTCACATGCCAAGAACTCCTTTTGCATTGTCCTATTCTTAAGTCTATTTGCATTGTTCTATTTTTAAGTTTAATTATAAAATCACATTAAATCTTATGAATCCAAACATTGATCCTGATACCAACCTTTTATTAAATGACTTACATGAACCTAACAACAACTGTCATTACGACACAGCAGAACAGGCTAAAACATTACTCAAAGCCAACAATAACATAACTATCTTTAACTACAATGTCAGATCTTTAAGCAAACATTTTGATGACCTCACTGCATTATTAAACTCACTACAGGCCAGAATGTCCATCATTGCTCTCACTGAAACCTAGCTAAAGCCTCATACTACAGATATCTATGCCATTCCTGGTTACACAGCCATACACAATTGTAGGCAAGACCAACAAGGAGTTTGCACAGCTATGTTATACTCAGACCAGCTTGAATGTATCAACAATACATGCACAAGAGATGAACATGGAGAATATATAATAGCTAAGTTTAAATCCAAATACCTACAAAAACCTCTCACAGTTATAAACATCTATAGATTACCACAGTCAAATATTCAGCAATTTAGTGAAAAATTAGGAAGTATGATTACTGATGCACACATGAACAAAGACCACTTAATCCTCACAGGAGACTTCAATATAAACCTCCTACAAGATCAGGATCCACAAGTAACTGAATTCACAAACACTATGAGCAACTGCTTGCTGCTCCCGACAATAACAAAACCTACAAGAATCTCTGAGACCTGTGCCTCTCTATTAGACCATATCTGGACTAACACCATATCCCCATTAAAATCAGGCATAATCACAGACAATACCACAGACCACTACCCAACCTTTCTCATAACCAACCTCGGAAAATTATCACTAGAGACTACTAAAGTTACCTTCAGACTACATAATGAGACAGCTATAAATAACTTCATAACAGCAATGACAAACACTGACTGGCAAACAGAAATAGACAACTTCACAGATACTGACTTATGTATTAATAATTTTCTTAAAAAGACCCAATACCTCTATAATAAGCATTGCCCTAAAAAAACTAAACAAATCACAGCTAAAATATTAAATAGTCCCTGGCTAACCCCCAGCATACTCAAATCCATTAATATAAAGCACCTATATGAAAAACAGTACAGAATGGGTCAAATAACAAGAGAACAAACAAAACGTTACTCATCAAACCTAACGAGTCTGATAAGTAGGTCAAAAAAATTGTACTATGAGAACAGATTACATACCTTAAAAGGTAGTATAAAAAAGACCTGGAAAACCCTATCTGAAATTCTAGGAACTAAAAAGATATCCACAAACAGAACAATCAAGCTAACAAAACCAGATGAACCCCTACTCCCACCTATTGAAACAGCAAACAAACTCAATGATTTCTTCTCCACCATAGGAAAAAAGCTGGCAAGCAAAATCCCAAGTTCAAACACTCCACCTAACGACTATCTCACTGGCACCTATCCGAACACACTATTCCTAGCCCCGACCAACCCAATAGAAGTTTCACTTATAATCAACACATTAAAAAACAAAGCAGGTGACCTAAATAACTTACCACCTTTTATATACAAAAAAGCCTCTCAAGTTCTCTCACCAATTATTGCAACACTATAACAAATCCATCGAATCCTCTACCTTCCCATCAATACTCAAAATAGCGAGGGTCACCCCCATACATAAAGAAGGAGATCAAACAGACCTGAATAACTACAGGCCGATATCTAACTTACCCCTTCTCTCCAAAATCTTTGAAAAATTAATTCATAGACAAATATATTCCTACCTCACCTCCAACAACATACTCAACCACTGTCAATTTAGATTCAGGCCTAATAAAAATACAAATGATGCCATTATACACATGTTAGAAATAATTTACACCGCTCTTGAGAAAAAAGAAATCCCAGTGGGAATCTTCATTGATTTACGTAAAGCTTTTGATACAGTTGACCATGATCTGTTACACCTAAAATTATCACACTATTGTATAAGAGGGCACTCCCTCAACTACCTAAAATCATACCTTAGCAACAGAAACCAATATGTGTACACAAATGGAGCTAGCTCTACCCCGCAAACTATTACAGTAGGTGTCCCACAGGGAAGTGTTCTTGGCCCACTTCTCTTTCTCATTTACATTAACGACCTACCAAATGCATCTCAACTACTCAAACCCATACTATTTGCATATGACACTACATACGTTATCTCGCACCCAAGCCCAGACATACTAGCCAACACTGTAAATACTGAATTGCAGAAAATATCTACCTGGATGATGACCAACAAACTTACTCTCAATATTGATAAAACCTATTTTATCCAGTTTGGGAAAAGAGCTACAAACGCACCACTTAACATAATGATAAACGGGTCCCCTATCACAAAACTCACAGAGGAAAAATTCTTAGGAATCCATCTTGACAGTGGCCTCAAATTTCAGACACATATACAACAAATTTCCAAGAAAGTCTCAAAGACCGTGGGAATACTATCCAAGATACGGTACTATGTTCCACAACCAGCTCTCCTTACCCTATATCACTCACTCATTTACCCCTACCTCACCTATGGAATCTGCGCATGGGGCTCTACATCAATAACTCATCTCAGACCACTAATAACACAACAAAAGGCAGCCGTTAGAATGATAACACATTCACACTCCAGACAACATACTCCACCAATATTCAAAAACCTAAACTTACTCACCATACAAGACATTCATACTTTTTACTGTGCCTATTACATACATAGAACACTATGCAAATATTAACCCACCACTCAAACTTCTCCTTACCAATTTTAACAGGACACATGACCATAACACTAGACACAGATCACTCCTCGATGTTCCCCGTGTCCATCTAACACTATGTAAAAACTCAATGCATATAAAAGGCACGAAAATTTGGAATTCATTACCTGTCATTGCCAAAGAAACCCTGCCTGTACTCCAATTCAAAATGATGCTAAAAAACCACCTTCTCACCCAAACCTAAATGCTCAATATCAAACATTCCCAACAAAGTAGAATAATCACTTAAATGTAAAAACCTGATTAATCACTTAAATTTAAAACCCTGTTATGAATAATACATACTAAGCTAACTGTTTCTATAACATTTACATTATAATGACCATGTAAACTGTAACTGGAATGCAATTAATTGTTTTAAATTGTTATCTCACTCAATTAGTTGCATTGCTACAATTAATTGACACTAGTCAGAGAAATAGCAAACATCGAATTAAAACTTAAGGAATCTTATAGGAATCAAGAGACACGGGAAGAACTAAGAGCCATAAATGAAATTGAAAGAAACCCTAAGTATTTCTTTTCCTATGCAAAATCAAAGTCGAGAACAACAACCAGTATTGGGCCCCTACTTAAACCGGATGGGTCCTACACAGATGACAGCAAGGAAATGAGTGAGTTACTTAAATCCCAGTATGACTCAGTCTTTAGCGAGCCACTAACCAGACTGAAAATCGAAAACCTAAATGATTTTTTTATGAGAGTACCACAGAACTTGACAGACGCATGCCTTTCTGACATCATCACGACGCCAAATGACTTCGAAAAGGCAATAAATGACATGCCCATGCACTCCGCTCCAGGCCCAGACTCATGGAACTCTGTGTTCATCAAGAACTGCAAGAAGCCCCTATCACATGCTTTTAACATCCTATGGAGAGGAGCATGGATACTGGGATCGTCCCGCAGCTACTAAAAACAACAGACATAGCCCCGCTCCACAAAGGGGGCAGTAAAGCAATAGCAAAGAACTACAGACCAATTGCGCTAACGTCCCATATCATAAAAATCTTTGAAAGGGTTCTAAGAAGCAAGATCACCACCCATCTTGATACCCATCAATTGCACAACCCAGGACAGCATGGGTTTAGAGCAGGCCGCTCCTGTCTGTCCCAACTACTGGACCACTACGACAAGATCCTGGATGCTCTAGAAGATAAACAGAATGCAGATGTTATATACAGTAGACCCTCATTTAGCACGGTAGTTACGGTCCTGAAAACATCGTGTTAGGTAAAATCGTGTTAGATCATTAAAAGAACTTATGGGAAAAATAGGGTTACAGTCCTGAGAGTCCCCAAAAAGCCAAACAAGTTTTTTTTAGACCAACAGATCTTACAAATATAAAAGAGAATATGTAATTGTAGTTCATTATCGTGATGTATTATGTTGTTTTTACTTCTTAAGACTAGAAATGTAACAGAAATAATAGTATTTACCTTAAATTGTGGGTGCTGATGTTTGTGGATGATTGTGAAGAGAGTGGAGAGTTATGCTGTGGCCCTACTGGGCTGAGGTGGATAGTAGAGATTCTGGAACTGAAGTCGATGGTTGTACTGAATGTCTCTAACTTTAATAAAGTCATTCAGTAAGTCAGTCAAGTCATTCAGTAAGTCAGTCAAGTCATTCATTAAGTCAGTCAAGTCATTCATTAAGTCAGTCAAGTCATTCAGTAAGTCAGTCAAGACATTCAGTAAGTCAGTCAAGACATTCAGTAAGTCAGTCAAGACATTCAGTAAGTCAGTCAAGACATTCAGTAAGTCAGTCAAGTCATTCAGTAAGTCAGTCAAGTCATTCAGTAAGTCAGTCAAGACATTCAGTAAGTCAGTCAAGACATTCAGTAAGTCAGTCAAGACATTCAGTAAGTCAAGTCATTCAGTAAGTCAGTCAGTCAAGTCATTCAGTCAGTCAAGTCATTCAGTAAGTCAGTCAGTCAAGTCATTCAGTAAGTCAGTCAGTCAAGTCATTCAGTAAGTCAGTCAGTCAAGTCATTCAGTAAGTCAGTCAGTCAAGTCATTCAGTAAGTCAGTCAGTCAAGTCATTCAGTAAGTCAGTCAAGTCATTCAGTAAGTCAGTCAAGTCATTCAGTAAGTCAGTCAGTCAAGTCATTCAGTAAGTCAGTCAGTCAAGTCATTCAGTAAGTCAGTCAGTCAAGTCAGTCAGTCAAGTCATTCAGTCAAGTCATTCAGTCAAGTCATTCAGTAAGTCAGTCAGTCAAGTCAGTCAGTCAAGTCATTCAGTAAGTCAGTCAGTCAAGTCATTCAGTAAGTCAGTCCAGTCAGTCAGTAAGTTAGTCACACAAACTTATGTTTACATCTTTTTATGTGTACAAAGTAACACTTCATTACAGCCACAGGTTATGTCTTGTCTAATATCTTTTTCTTCGTTAATTCTAAGACTTAATAAATGCTTAAACATTTTCTTGCCACTTTGAGCAACACTGGTATGCCTACTGGGTGACATGATTGCTTGCAGATACAAGATATAGTAATTTAAAGATCAAAACACAATTCACTCTTTTATTCTTGACAAACACAGCTGGCTTGACGCGTATGGAATACGAATGCTGGGATGGTGGGGTGTTGTTGGGGGGTAGCATGGGAAGGCGGGTGGTCTCCCCAGCTGTTCCACAACATTAGCACCGGCCGCTTGAGGGAATGGTTGCTTTTTCTTCCTGCAAACTGTAAGTAAGTTTATTCAGGTATACACAGATACAGTTACAAAGATTATCATACATAGCAGCATATGTGTAGAGAACCTAGGATAACCCAAACTTTGGGTTATCCTAGGTTCTCTAGGATAACACTGGGTTATCCTAGGTTCTCTAGGATAACACTGGGTTATCCTAGGTTCTCTAGGATAACACTGGGTTATCCTAGGTTCTCTAGGATAACACTTTGGGTTATCCTAGGTTCTCTACACATATGCTGCTATGTATGATAATCAATGTAACTATCTCTGTATACCTGAATAAACTTAGTTTGTGCGAAGGAAAAACAAATTCCCTTTTCCTCAAAGCATGAGGATTCTTACAGCGGTAAATAACCATGGACTTACACTTGAAATCACCTGATGCATTACCCAAAAGGAGCAAGGTGAAGCGATCCTTTGCTGTCTTGAAGCCTGGTGCACTTTTCTCTTGCTGACTGATATAAGTTCATGTTGGCATTTTCTTCCAGAAAACACTTGTCTCGTCAGCATTAAACACTTGTTGTGGCTCATAGCCACCCTTAGTAGGACCCCCACTGACTCAATGGTTTAACCTACTGCAGGCGACCGCAGGCTCAAAATTTTTCCCCTCCAGCGAATCGCGTAATATAAGGTTTACGTCGTGTTAGATAAAAATGTGCCGCAATTCTTCAATCGCGTAATACCCAAAACGCGCAACATAAAGTCATGCTAAATGAGGGTCTACTGTACACAGATTTTGCAAAAGCCTTTGACAAGTGTGACCATGGTGTAATAGCACACAAAATGCGTGATAAAGGCATAACAGGAAAAGTTGGTAGATGGATCTATAATTTCCTAACACGTAGAACACAAAGAGTAGTAGTCAACAGAGTAAAGTCTGAGGCAGCTACTGTGAAAAGCTCTGTTCCACAAGGCACAGTACTTGCTCCCATCCTATTCCTCATCCTCATATCAGACATTGACAGGGATATAAGCCACAGTGCTGTGTCTTCCTTTGCAGATGACACCCGAATCTGTATGACAGTGTCCACCGTTGAAGACACTGCAAGACTCCAAGCAGACATAAACCAAATCTTTAAATGGGCTGCAGAAAACAATATGAAGTTCAATGATGAGAAATTTCAATTACTCAGATACGGAAAACGTGAAGAAATTAAAATCTCATCGGAGTACAAAACTAATTCCAACCACACAATAGAGCGAAAACTAATGTCAAAGACCTGGGAGTGATCATGTCAGAGGATCTCACCTTCAAGGACCATAACAATGTAGCAATTGCATCTGCTCGAAAAATGACAGGATGGATAATGAGAACCTTCAAAACCAGGGATGCCAAGCCCATGTTGACACTTTACAGATCGCTTGTTCTATCTAGGCTGGAATATTGCTGCACACTAACTGCACCTTTCAAGGCAGGTGAAATTGCTGACCTTGAAAATGTGCAGAGAACCTTCACCGCACGCATAAGTGTGATAAACCACCTCAACTACTGGGAACGCTTGAAGTTCCTAAACCTGTACTCTCTAGAACGCAGGCGGGAGAGATACATTATTATATACACATGGAAAATTCTCGAGGGTTTAGTACCAAACTTGCACACAAAAATCACTCCGTACGAAAGCAAAAGACTCGGCAGGCGATGTAACATCCCCCAATGAAAAGCAGGGGTGCCACTAGCACGTTGAGGGACAACACAATAAGTGTGAGGGGCCCAAGATTGTTCAACTGCCTCCCAGCATACATCAGGGGGATTACCAACAAGCCCCTGGCTGTCTTCAAGCAGGCACTGGACAGGCACCTCAAGTCGGTACCTGATCAGCCGGGCTGTGGTTCGTACGTTGGACTGCATGCGACCAGCAGTAACAGCCTGGTTGATCAGGCTCTGGTCCAACAGGAGGCCTGGTCACAGACCGGGCTGCGGGGGCGCTGACCCCTGGAATTCTCTCCAGGTAGACTCCAGGTAGATACTTATTTTATAAATTATTAACCATAATTTTTTACCATGTAGTCTACTATTAAATAGTCCTAAGAATGCCCGCAATGCACAGCATATTAGGGGCTTTTGGCATGTACATCTCATTTATACCCATGTATCATGTCTACCCAACTATGTATCATTGTACCATGTCTAAATAAAGTATTATTATTATTCTTCTTTCTTTCAACCCGTCGGCCGTTTCCCACTGAGGCAGGGTGGCCCAAAAGGAAAAACGAAAGTTTCTCCTTTTACATTTAGTAATATATACAGGAGAAGGGGTTACTAGCCCCTTGCTCCTGGCATTTTAGTCGCCTCCTACGACACGCATGGCTTACGGAGGAAGAATTCTATTCCACTTCCCCATGGAGATTATTATTATTATTATTATTATTAACTTGTATTTGTATTTAAAGGAGAGGCAAATAAAAGCTCAGATTCAGTTGTTGCTTTCACTATACTGTGTCTCATGAAGAAAGCTTCAGTTGTTGCTTTCACTATACTGTGTCTCATGAAGAAAGCCTCTGTTGTTTCTTTCACTATACTGTGTCTCATGAAGACAGCCTCTGTTGTTGCTTTCACTATATTGTCTCATGAAGAAAGCCTC
>WNWK01048063.1:0-13692 GCA_009830355.1 Cherax destructor
TTTCCAACTATGACATGACATGAACACACAACCAACTTATACATGACCTAATCACAACATATACAAAAAATAAGACATAACACAAATATTCTAAGACCCACCAACTAAGACATAATGAACCACAAAAAATTTTAAACCATCAGACAGGTAAAAATCTAAGAAAAAGACACCACCAACTAAGATATATACAAAAAAAAGACATAGGCACAAAAACACCAAATCACAACATATTTAAGACATAAACATGATAACCATAAAATCTAAGACATAATAAAAATCTAAGAGTGTCCCAAAAAATAAGATAGACAACCAATAATGGAATAATAAAAAAATTTAAGAATGTGTTTTAAAAAATCTATGACATAAAAAAAATATTCTATGATATAAACAAAAAGACATAATCACAAAAATACCATCAGTCACTATAACATCCCCCAAACATAATGCATGATACAAAAAATTTAAGACATGAGTCAAAAAGTCACTATCTAACAAAAATAGAAAACTAATGATAAATAAAAAATTGACTTACAATCACTTAAGTCATATGAAAACATAAACATAAGACATATGAAGACAAAATTTTACACAAATTTATGAGTATTACACCGGGATCATAAGTCATTTACACTTATACCATGTAAACCCACAATCTATAAACACTAACCATCCACCATCATATTCTAACATTTAGTTTATCATCTTTTACATATCATTTAATCCCCCACATCTTCCCAAACCATCCTTCCTTACTATCCTCATATTATCACCTAGGGTTTTTTTAATCCGGACCCAACATGACGTTAAGAACCAGAGTGAGGTGGGAAAAGAGGGTGATGGTTACTCTGTCTCCTAACGTCATGATGAGTCGATCTTTTTCGAATTTAGAAAATGAGTAATTTGGGGACTTAAACGAGGATTATAGAAAGGGTTTTGAGAGTATTCATTCCAGTGTCGTCTTTTTGTAGCTTCAAGTAGATTCATCTGGTGAATTTCCCCAAAAATTGAATATAGGGTGTGTGTAATGGGAGTATTGGGGTGTTTTAGGGAAAAGTTGTGGGGATGAGTGAAAAAAGTTATGGATATTTAAACGTCTGAAAATTTTTTTTGTATTACGAAAAGTGTATGAGAGCAAAGTGGGGAAAATTTTTATCCTGGGTTAAGTATCGTTGGGTTGTGTGTGAGTGAGGGGGGTGAAGGGAGAGATATGAAAGGAAGAGGAGGTGCTGGGGGGGGTGTTGAGGCTTGTACATGGTTATTAAAACGTCTGAAAATTTGTTATCCTGGGTTAATGTCATTGGGGTTTTAAGGGTGTAGGGGGTTTGTACATGGTAGAATAGGAATTTGGCTTTGTGGGATATGAGGAAAAAATTGTGTGAATAATTCATAAAATGAAAGTGTATGCAGAAAAGTGTTGAAAATTTGTGTTTTCCGGGGTTAAGTATCCATGTGTGAGGGGGAGGGGGTGAAGGGGGGAGAGGAGATGGGGGGGTTAGAAGGAGTGTGAGATTCACTTAAGTCAAAATAACGAAAAAGGTGAAATATGTACAGTAAAGATTAAAAGAGGGGTTTAGTCTATCTTTTCGTTTTTTTTATTGAAATCGAGTTTTTTTACCATACCCCATAGGGGTTACCATATTACCTGAAAATAGGGAAAAATTGTCCCTTTTTATATTTATATATGTATTAATAAAAAAATGTATTTTTCATATTAATAAATAAAGGACAAAAAATGTATTAGTGTTATCCTACATATAATAAGAGGAAATTACCTCCCTTTTTACCATACCCATGGGGGTTTAACGATATATCTCATTTAACTTAGAGAGGAAATAAAAATTAACTTTTGTTTCAGTGAGGCACGGTGAACATCACGTGACCCTCACACATTTTTAATTCTTTTAACTTAATAAGAGATCCCATAGGGTTTTTTTGAAAATGAACTTGTCCAAAGAGATGAAGTAATGGGAGACCCATAGGGAGATCTCAAAACTGACCCAAAGGAGATGGAGGGATGATAGAAGAATATTGAAAACGAGAAAATTTTTACCATACCCCATGGGGGATTATCGAGAGGAAATAAATTCCCCAAGGGGTTCCATATCTCTGACTCCCATAGGGGTCAAGAAAAAAATTTGATGACAGAAGTATTACAGAAATCAAAAATTTTTGGAATACCATAGGTATCTTCAAATTTACCCAAAGGAGATGGGGGGATGATAGAAGAAATTAAAAAACGAGAAAAGTTAAAAAAAATTTCAAAAAAAAATATATTAAAAAACAAAATTTTGGAAAAAAATATATTGAAAAATTTTTTTTTTTGGAAAATAAAATTTTGTAAAAAAAAGGGGGGGGAAGGCAGGGGGGTGGCGCGGGGTTTTTCCGGCGGAGAGAGAAAAAAAAATCGGGAGGGTTGGGGGTTGGGGGGACCGCCATTTTTAGCCATACAGAAGAAAAGTACACTACTCACATACATACACACACTATACCGAATATCCCTGAGGCGCACATCAACCAAATAACTGCTGGATATTTGCGCTCAGCAAACCTAACAATAGCTTTCCAACATCTCAGTAAGAAGATTTGAACCCGTACACTGTGTATGTCAGGCAGCACCATTTTTGAACTCACACCTGGGGAAGCACGTCAGGAAATTAGAGAAAGTACAAAGGTTTGCAACGAAACTAGTCTCGGAGCTATGGGGCATGTCCTACGAGGAGAAGGTAAGGGAAATTGACCTAGGACACTAGAGGACAGGAGGAACTGGAAGGATATGATAACAACATATAAAATACTGAGAAATACAACGTGGACATATAGAGGATGTTCAGGATGGACACAGCACAAGGGTCACATTGGAGTGAAGACTCAGATGAGTCTACATAGGAAGCTTCTTCAGTCATAGAGTTGTCAGGGCGGAATAGTCTGGAAAGACCAAGTCCACTATTTAAGAAGGTATTCAAGCCATGACTCAGGAGAGCGACTATCAAACCAGGAAGCCCACTCCACCAGCCAAAAAAAAAAAAAAAAAAAAAAAAAAAAAAAAAAAAAAAAAAAAAAAAAAAAAAAAAAAAAAAAAAAAAAAAAGCTGTGAATCGACACCTGCAACCACAACTAGGTGTAGTACATACACACACAGGCCTAGTGCTGGGTGGTGGTGCTGCTAAGCCAACGTAACTGCAAATTCAAACAGAATAAGTGTGACCCAAAGCCAGAAAGATAAGTGCAAGTCAAAGATAAAAATTAGTGAATAACACAACAATCCATAAAGTAAGAGGAAAATTTTTTTAAAAAAAAATATATATATATATATATATATATATATATATATATATATATATATATATATATATATATATATATATATATATATACCTGGAGTTTACCTGGAGAGAGTTCCGGAGGTCAACACCCCCGTGGCCCGGTCTGTGACCAGGCCTCATGGTGGATCAGGGCCTGATCAACCAGGCTGTTACTGGTGGCCGCACACAGTCCAACGTACGAACCACAGCCCAGCTGGTCAGGTACCAACTTTAGGTGCCTGTCCAGTGCCTGCTTGAAGACATCCAGGGGTCTATTGGTAATCCTCCTTATGTATGCTGGTTGGTCGTTGAATAGTCTTGGGCCCCTGACATTTATTGTGTTGTCTCTCAACGTGAGAGTGGCAACCTGCTTTTCATTGGGGGATGTTATATCGTGTGCCGAGTCTTTTCTTTCATACAGGAGTGACTCTCGTGTGCAAGTTTGGTACTAATCTCTCAACAATTTTCCATGTGTATATAATAATGTATCTCTCCCGCCTGCGTTCTAGGGAGTACGAGTTTAGGAACTTCAAGCGTTCCCAGTAATTGAGTTGGTTTATAGCAGTTATGCGTGCTGTGAAGGTTCTCTGTATATTTTCTAGGTCAGCAATTTCACCTGCCTTGAAAGGTGTAGTTAGTTTGAAGCAATATTCCAGCCTAGATAGAACACACGACCTGAAACATGTCAACATGGGCTTGGCATCCCTGGTTTTGAAGGTTCTCATTATCCATCCTGTCATTTTTCTAGCAGATGCGATTGCTACAGTGTTATGGTCCTTGAAGGTGAGATCCTCTGACATGATCACTCCCAGGTCTTTAACATTAGTTTTCGCTCTATTGTGTGGTTGGAATTTATTTTTATACTCCGATGAGATTTTAATTTCACGTTTTCCATATCGGAGTAATTTAAATTTTCATCATTGAAATTCAAATTTTTTCCCTAATTTCCGGGGGCCCCCCGGGCCCCCCCCCCCCCGGGGGGGTTCCCCCCAAAAACCCCCCAAAACCCCCCCCCCCCTTTGGAAATTTTTTTTTTTCCCCCTTTTCCCCGTTTTTTTAAAAACCCCCCCCTTTTTTCCCGGGGGGCCCCCCCCCGGGTTTTTTTTCCCCTTAAAAAAAATTTTTGGGGGGGGTTTTTTTTCCCCCCCTCTTTTTTTTCCATAAAATTTTTTTTCCCCCCCTCCCCCCCTTTTCCCTTTTAAAAAAAATTTTTTCCCCCCCCTTTTAAACCCTTTTTTGTTTTAAAAAATTTAAATTATTTTTCCCTTTCCCCCAAAAATTTCTTTTTTTCCCCCCTTTTTCCCCCCCTTTTTTTTTTCCTTTTTTTTTTTTAAAAAACCCCCAAACCCTAAAAAAAAGGGGTTTTCCCCCCTTTTGGGGGTTTTACCCCCCTTTTTTAAACCCCTTTTTGGTTTTTTTTTTTTAATTTTTTTCCCCTAAATTCATTCCCTTTTTTTCCCCTTTTTTTTTTTTTTTTAACCCCCCAAAAAATTTTTTTTAAAGGGGGTTTTTTTCCCTTTTTTTTTTTTTAAAAATTTTTTTTTTCCCTTTTTTTTTTTTGGGGGGCCCCCCTTTTTAATTTTGGGGTTTTTTAAAAAAAAAAAAAAATTTTTTTTTTTTTAAAAAAAAAAAGGGGGCCCCCCCCCCCAAAAAACCCCTTACCCCCCCCTTTTTTTCTTTTTTATTTTAAAATTTTTTTTTTTAAAAAAAATTTTTAAAAAAACCCTTTTTTAAATTTTCCCCCTTTTTTTGATTTTTTCCCCTTTAAGTTTTTTTTGGTTTCACTTTTTTTTTTAAAAAAAACCCAAACCCCTTTTTCCCCTTTTTTTTAAAAAAATTTTTTTTTCCCCCAAACCTTTTCCCCCCCTTTTTTTTTTGGGGGGGAAAACCCCCTTTGTTTTTTAACCCTTTTAAAATTTTTTTTTTTTTTTTTCCCCCCCTTTTTTTAAAAAAAAATTTTTAAAACCCCCTTTTTTTTTTAAAAAAACCCCCCTCCTTTTTAAAAAAAACCCCGGGTTTCCCTTAATTTTTTTTAAAAACCTTTTTTCCCCCCCAAAAAAAGGGAATTAAACCCCCTTTTTTTTTTCCCCAAAAAAATTTTTTTTTCCCCCCCCGGGGTTCCCTTTTAAAAAACCCCAAATTTTTTTTCCCCCTTTTCCCCTTTTTTAAAAAACCCCCCCTTTTCCCCCTTTAGGGGGTTTTTTTTTTTTTTCCCAAAAAAAAAAAATTTTTTTTTTTAAAAAATTTTCCCCCCGGCCCCCCCCCAAATTTTTTTTTTATTAATGTTTCCTTCTTTTTTTTTTTTTCCCCCCTTTTTTTTTTTTTCCCTTTTCATCCCCCTTTTTTCCTTTTTTTTTGGGAAAAAAAAAACCCCCAAAAAAAATTTTCCCAAATTTTTGGGTTTTTAAAAACCCCCCCTTTTTTTTTTTTTCCCCCCTTTTTTTTTTTTTTTTTTTAAAACCCCCCCCCCTTTTTTTTTTTGGGGGAAAAAACCCCCCCAAAAAGGGGCCCCCCTTTTTTTTTTTTTTTTTTTAAAAATTTTCCCAAACTTTTTTTAAAAAATTTCCCTTTTTTTTTTTTCCCTTCATTTTTTAAATTTTTTTTTTTTTCCCCCCCCGGGGGAAATTTTTTTCCCCCCTTTTTATCCCCCAAATTTTTTTTAAATTTAAAAAATTTTTTTTTTTTTCCCCCCAAAATTTTTGGGGAACCCTTTTTTTTTTTTTTTTAAAACCCCTTTTTTTTTTCCCCCCCCTTTTTTTTTTCCCCCCCCTTCTTTTTTTTAAAACTTAAAAATTTTTTTAATTTTAAAACCCCCAATTTTAAAAAAAAAATTTTTTCCCCTTTTTTTTAATTTAAAAATTTTTTTTAAAATTTTTTTTTTAAAATTTTATATTTAAAATTTTTTTTTTAAAAAATAAAAAAAAAAAAAATAAAAAAAAAAAATTTAAAATTTTTTTTTTTTTTTAAAAAAAAATTTTTTTAAATTTTTTTTTTAAAAAAAATTTTTTAAATTTTTTTTTTTTAAAAAAAAATATTTTTTAAAAATTTTTTTTCTATTATTTTTAAAAAAATTTTTTTAAATTTTTTAATTTTTAAAAAAAAATTTTTTAAAAAATTACGGGGGAAAAAAAGGAAAAAAAAAATTTTTTTAAAAAAAAAAAAAGGGGGTTTTAAAAAAAAATTTTTTAAAAAAAATTTTTTTTTTTAAAAAAAATTAAAAAGGGGAAAAAGGGGGGGGGTTTTTAAAATTTGGGTTTGGGGGTTTTTTAAGGGAAAAAAAAAACCCCAAAAAAATTTTAAAAAGGGAAAAAAAAAAAGAAAAAAAAAAAAAAAAAGGGGGGGGGGGGTTTTTTTAAAAAAAAAGGGAAAAAAAAATTTTTAAAAAAAAAAAAAAAAAGGGGAAAAAGGGGGGAAAAGGGAAAAATTAAAAAAAAAAAAAGGGGAAAATTTAAAAAAAAAAAAAAATTTTTTTAAAAAAAAAAAAAAAGGGGTTTAAAAAAATTGGAGGGGGGGGAAAGTTTTTTTAAAAAGGGGGGGGAAAGGGGTTTTAAATTTGGGGGGGGGGTTGTTTTTTGGGGAAACCCCTTTTTGGGGGGGGAAAAAAGGGGTTTTTGGGGGAAAAAAAAAAAAAAGGGGGTTTTTTTGGGGTTTGGAAAAAAAAAAATTTT
This sequence comes from Cherax destructor, assembly GCA_009830355.1. Lineage (NCBI taxonomy): Eukaryota > Metazoa > Arthropoda > Malacostraca > Decapoda > Parastacidae > Cherax > Cherax destructor. The sequence goes on from WNWK01048063.1 coordinate 6,971, forward strand.
TTTAAAAAAAAAAAATTTTTTTTTAAAAAAAAAAAAAAGGGGGAAAAAAAAAAAAATTTAAAAAAGGGGGGGGGGGGGTTTTTAAAAAAAAAAAAAAAAAAGGGGAAAAAAAAAATTAAAAAAAGGGGGGGGAAAAAAAAAGGGGGGTAAACCAAAAAGGGGGGGGGAAAAATTTTTTTTTTGGGGGGGTTTTTTTAAAAAGGGTTTGGGAAGGGGGGGGGGTTGGGGGGGTTTTTTTTAAAAAAGGGGAAGGGGGGGAAAAGGAAAAAATTTTTTTTGGGGGGAGGGGGAGGGGGGGGGGTTTTTAAATTTTAAAAAAAAAATGGGGGGGGTTTTTAATTAATTTTTTTAATGGGGGGGGGAATGCGACCCCCGGAAGGGGGGTTTGGGCAAAAAAAGGGGGGGAAAAATCAAAGTGGGAGTTTTTTTTTTTTTTTTTTTTTTTTAAAAAAAAGGAAGGGGGGGTTTGGGGGGGGTTTTTTTTAAAAAAAAAAAAAAAAAAAAAAAAGGGGAAAAAAAAAAAAAAAAAAGGGGGGAAAATTTTAAAAAAGGGGAAAAATTTTGGGGGGGGGGTTTTTCCGGATTTTGGGGAAGGGGGGGAATTTTTTAAGGAGGAAAAAAAAGGGGGGTTTTAAAAAAGGGGGGGAAAAAAATTTTTTTTTTTTTTAAAAAAAAAGGGGGGGGGGTTTTTTTTTGGGGGGGGGGGGGAAATGGGGGGTTTTGGAAAGGGGAAAGGCAAAAAGGGGGGAAAAAGGGGGGAATGGTAAAAAAAAACAAAAGGGAAAAAAAAAAGGGGGGTTTTTTTCCCCCGGGGGGGGAAAAAAGGGGGGGGGGGGATTTTAAAACCCAAGGGAAAAGGAAGAGGGGGGGGTTTTGGAAAAAGGGGGGGGGGAAAAAGGGGGGGGGGGGGGGGAAAAAAGGGGAAAAAGGGGGGGGGGGGGGGGGGGGGGGTTTAAAAAAAAAAAATTTTTAAAGGGGAAAGGTTTTAAAGTTTTTTTTTGGGGGGGGGGTTTTATTTTTTTTAAAAAACCCCCCCGGGGGGGGGGAAAAAAAGGGGGGGAAGGGGTTTTTTTTTAAAAAAAAAAAATTTTTAAAAAATTTTTTTAATTTTTTAAATTTTTTTAAAATTTTTTTTTTTTAAATTTTAAAAAAAAAAAAAAAAAAAAAAAAAAAAAAAAAAAAAAAATTTTTTTTTTTTTTTTTTTTTTTTTTTTTTTTTTTTAAAAAGGGTTGGGACAGAAACCACCCAGGGGGGGGGAAAAAAAAAAAACCCCCAAATTTTAAAAAAGGGGGGGTTTTGTTTTTTTTTTAAAAAAAAAATTTTGGGGGTTTTTTTTTTAAACTAGGTTTTTCGCAAACATGTACACGTTTATGTATACACACTCATCTGAGTTTTCTTTTGATTTTTTTCTTAATAGTTCTTTTTTCTTATAATTTTTCCTTTTCCTTTTTTATCCATGGGGGAAATGGAATAAGAATCTTTCCTCCCTAAACCATGCGTGTTGTAAAAGTCAACTAAAATCCAGGGAAAAAGGGCTAAAAAACCCCTTTTTCCCGTATAGCTTACTAAAAAAAAAAAGAAGAAAACCTCAAAGTGGGATTTTGAATGTGCCTTTGGAAAGGACGAATGATAAAAAGAGATGATTGTAGATGTTATGAATGAAAAGAAGCTGGATTCCTGGCTTTAAATGAGACAAAGCTGAAGGGGGGGAGAGTTTTAGTGGGAAGAAATAAATGGGGGTTAGGTCAGGGGGTTTCCCAAAAAGAGTTGGAAATAAAGAAGGGTGGAATAATGTTGAATAATCAGTTATGGGAGGTAAAAAATAATATAAATGTATAAATTTAAGGTTATGTGGAGTAAAATAAAAGGTTGGTGTAAAAAGTGGGTTATAGTAAGTGTTTTGACCGGGAAGAGAAAATGAGAGAGAAAAAATTTTTGGGGAAAGTTGGGGGGTGTGTGGGGGTTTTGAACCATGAGAGTAATTGTGGTTGGGGTCTTAAGCAAATGGGAAAAAGTTTTAGGGGAGTAGGTAAATTTGGGGTGAGGGAAATGAAAAAGGGGCCATTAATTGGGCTATGTGTAAAAAAGGGGGTTTGGTATGAAGTAATATATTTTATGAAAAAAGGATAAATAAATATACAAGGTATGATATAGCACGTAAGGAAATAGTTTGTTGGATTATGAAAGTGGAAAAAAAGTTGATGGGTAGGTTCCCAGGATGTACATGTTTTAGGGGGGGAACATATATATCCATCATTATTTGGTTTAGCTACAGTTAGAGAAAAAGGAGATGGGACAAAAAAAAATGGCAACAACAAGTAAGAGAGGAAAAAATGTATTAACTAAGGGAGGAGGAATTTAAAGGGGGATATAACCTTTGCAAAAGGTATGTGCAAGTAGGGGTAAGGGGGGGTTGAGAGTTGGGTATTTTAAAAATCAGTATTAAAATGGGGGGGAGAAGTTTTGGCATAGGAGGTGGGGCAAAAGGGGAAAAAGGGGTTAGTGGTGGAATGAAGAAGAAAAAGGGTGTGATAAAGAGAAAATAGTTATGGGGTTTTAAAACAAGTGTTAATAGAAAAGGGAGTATAGGGAGAAAAAAAAGGGAAAGAGTGGTGAGGGGTGCAAAAGAAAGCGGATGAAAGAAGGGGGGAGGCTCTGTCAAGAAATTTTGCTGAAAACAAAAAAATTTTTTGGAGTGAGATAAAAAAAGGAAAAAACCCCGGGAAAAAATGGATTTGTCAAAAAACAGGTAGGGGTAAGGATGGGGGGCTGGGGTTTTTGGGTAGTAGGGGAATATTTTGAGGAACTTTTAAAGTCGATAAAAAAGGGGGGCGGTAATTTCATGTCGGGCCGGGGAGGTACAACATCTTTTAGGGTGAAAAAAGGCAGGATTAGTGTGGGGGAGGGGGAGGATTACGTGTGAAAGGGGGGTAAAACAGTTGGACTGGGGACATAAGAAATGTTAAAAGCAGGAGGATTAGTGCTGGAGTGGTTGGTATTTTTTTTAATAAATTATAAAAAGGGAAGGTCCCAATTAGCAGAAACATGTATATTTCCCTTTATAAAAAGGGGAAGGGGGTAAAAAGGTGTAAAAATTGGGGGAAAAAATTTCTGGTATACCATAAATGTTTGGGAAAGGTTTTTTTGAAAAATTAAGGGGGGAAAAAGAAGTTTTAGATGGCAAGGGGCTTTAGAGGGGTGGGGAGTTAATCAAGTGTTTCAGTGAAGCATATATGTGAACAGTATTTAATAAAGGTAAAGTTTTATTGCATTTTTTGGATTTAGAAAAGGCTTTTAAGTGGATGGGGGGAAAAGTGGAAATGTTGCAATGAGGAATAGGTATAAATTACTGAAGGCTGTAAAGGTTTTTTGGGATAGTGAGGCTCGGTTAGGGGGTGGGGGGGGAATTACTTCCTGGAAAAAAGGTCTTAGAAAGGTGTGTAATGTCCCTTTTTTGTTTAATATATTTTAGATGGGGTTGTAAAATAAATGCTAGGGTGAAAATGGCTCCCCTTTTGGGCCCGGTGGTGTCGATGATCTGGAACCCCTTTTTTGGGATGTTTTTTTCCCCCTTATCCCAAAGGGTTTACCCACTGGGACAAATTACCCGTTGGCTTATTCCCTTGCCGATCTTTTCTCCTCCCTTTTGGCGAGCTCCTCCCCCGGGCCCCAACTTTGATAGATGTGGTGTCAGCCAGTGTCGACACACAGGTATAGTCCCCCCTTTTAAACTTATTCTTCTAAGGGTAGATGGTATCCCTCGGGTGGTTTCTGGGTTGTGGATTTTTTGGGGGGCGGGACGGGGCTCTCTCCGCTGGGGATCCACTGGCAAGGGTTTTCATGATTTTTGACTTCATTGTGTCTTGCAAGGGCCCCCTTTGGTTTTGGAACAGTTTAGCCATTAACCATATTGGTTGGCTTGCGCATCGCCGCAAATAAATATATTCCTTGTAATTGGGGCAGAAGGGTGGGGGGAAAACCCCCCAATGCGGGGGGTTTTGGGCGGCGTGTTCCCATTGCCGAAAAGTTTTGGAAAGGGTTTTCAGAGTAAGGCGCTCACAGCTAGGGGGAAGGGGCCCTCCCCCTGTTTTAATTTCACCCTAAACATGTTGGCAAGCATTTTTTCGGGGATAGGGCCATCCCAGCTTAACTGTTTGTGGCCAGTTCTGCCTAGGTTTTGGTCGGGGGATAGATTCTCCCCTTAAGTGAAAAAATGGGTAGTTATGGTCTTTATTCCTGCTAACACGGGTTTATATATATATATATATATATATATATATATATATATATATATATATATATATATATATATATTATATATATATATATATATATATATATATTTATATATATTTATATATATATATATATATATATATATATATATATATATATATATATATATATATATATATATGTACTCACCTAGTTGTACTCACCTAGTTGTGGTTGCAGGGGTCAGTCAAGCTCCTGGCCCCGCCTCTTCACTGGCCGCTACTGGGTCACTCTCCCTGCGCATGAGCTTTATCATACCTCTGCTTAAAGCTATGTATAGAGCCTGTCTCCACTACATCGCTTCTAAACTATTCACTTCACGACAACTCTGTGACTGAAGAAATACTTCCTAACATCTCTGTGATTCATCTGAGTCTTCAACTTCCATCTGTGTCCCCTTGTTGTTGTGTCCATCTCTGGAACATTCTGTCTCTGTCCACTTTGTCAATTCCTCTCAGTATCTTATATTTGTTATCATGTCTCCCCTATCTCTCCTGTCCTCCAGTGTCGTCGGTCGATTTCCCTTAACCTCCCTCGTAGGACATCCCCTTAGCTCCGGGACCAGTCTTGTTGCAAACCTTTGCACTTCTCGAGCTTCTTCCATGCCGCCAAAGTGTGGGTTCAAACTGGTGCTGCATACTCAATATGGGCCCTCGTACACAGTGTACAGGGTCCTGAACGATTCTTTATTAAGATGTCGGAATGCTGTTCTTAGGTTTGCTAGGCCTCATATGCTGCAGCAGTTATTTGGTTGATGTGCGCCTCGGGAGATGTGTCTGGTGTTATACTCACCCAAGATCTTTTTCCTTGATTGGGGTTTGCAGTCTCTGGCCCCTAGGCTGTACTCCGTCTGCGGTCTTCTTTGCCCTTCCCCAATCTTCATGACTTTGCACTTGGTGGGGTTGAACTCCAGGAGCCAGTTGCTGGACCAGGCTTGCAGGCTGTCCAGATCCCTTGTAGTTCTGCCTGGTCCTCGTCCGATTGAATTCTTCTCATCAACTTCACATCATCTGCAAACAGGGACACTTCAGGTCTATTCCTTCCCGTCATTCGTTCACAAATACCAGAAAGCACTGGTCCCAGGACTGACCCTGTGGAACCCCGCTCGTCACCGGCGCCCACTCTGACACCTCGCCACGTACCATGACTCGCTGCTGTCTCCCTGACAGGTATTCCCTGATCAATGTAGTGCCTTCCCTGTTACCCCTGTGTGTGTTGTGTGTGTGTGTGTGTGTGTGTGTGTGTGTGTGTGTGTGTGTGTGTGTGTGTGTGTGTGTGTGTGTGTGTGTGTGTGTGTGTGTGTGTGTGTGTGTGTGTGTGTGTGTGTGTGTAATAAAATAAAAATCAAAGGGAAATAAATAGTGTGACCATAATAAAGGTTTGAAGTGTTCACCAGGACAGTTGGTGACCCCAAACATGAAAGTGAAAATATTAGAAGGTTGTGTGAAGTTATATACTGAGAGTGGATGACAGTAGGTGTAACTAACGGACAAGAGCTCTGCTAGGATACCAGCACAGCATGACAACGACGGAGGGAACCCAGACGGCCCATACTCCGCTGCCAAACGTGACGTGACGTGCAAATCACCTTATTGTGGCGGCGAGTCGTATTATTAGCTCTGGAGAGCTGATTATCATATATAGAATAAAAGCATTTATTAAAGGAAAGGAGGTGGTTAGTGAAGTGTGAAGTAGCGCATATTATGCTAGTGAGCACCTATGTGATGTTAGTGAGCGCACATGTTTAGCTAGTGAGCGCACATGGTGAGGTTGTTAAATAGGTTTGAGGCCTTGTAAGAAGCCAGAATTAAACTACTATAACCTAAGACAATAAAAATCAAGACATACACACATACACGCTTCACGCACGGAGGGCCCGGGTTCTATTCCCGACGGGGCGGAAACATTTCGAAGTGTTTCCTTACACACACACACACACACACATACATACAACAGGCCTAGTGTCAAATCGACATGTGCCTAGGACAAAATGGTAACTAACATACACGGACAACATCTCTTCGTGGGTCCTTGAGGGCGCTGCGTGTGCCACTAACAACAATTTTTATCACATCCCTTGAAACTGGGTATTGAAGGTATTGAAGACGGTAAATGTAGTCCCCATTTTAAGAAAGGAGACAGAAACAAGGCACTAAACTATAAAAAGTGTCACTGACATGTATAATATGCAAAGTCATGGAGAAGATTTTCGGAGGAGAGTGGTAGAGCACCTGAAAGGAACAAGATTATAAACGGCAACCAGCACGGATTCATAGAAGGCAAATCCTGTGTCACAATCTTCTTTCAGTTTAATGTCAAGGTAACAGAAAATAAGACACGAGATAAAGGGGTGGGCTGATTGCATTTTCTTGGACTCAAAAAAAACCCTTTGAAATTCCCCACAAAAGTTAGTGCAAAAACTAAGGTCAGGACGTATAACGGAAGG
>WNWK01048064.1:0-13690 GCA_009830355.1 Cherax destructor
TGTGTGTGGCAGTGTATGTGAGGCAGTGTATGTGTGGCAGTGTATGTGAGGCAGTGTATGTGTGGCAGTGTACTCACCTAATTGTACTCACCTAATTGTGGTTGCAGGGGTCGAGACTCAGCTCTGCAACCACAATTAGGTAAGTACACTGCCACACATGGTGTGGCAGTGTGTGTGTAGCCATGTGTGTGTGGCAGTGTATGTGTCTGTGGCAGTGTGTGTGGCAGGGTGCGTGTGGTTGGCAGTGTATGTGTAACAGTGTATGTGTGGCAGTGTGTGTTTAACTGTGTGTGTAGCCATGTACTCACCTAGTTGTGGTTGCAGGGGTCGAGTCATAGCTCCTGGCCCCGCCTTTTCTCTAGCCGCTACTGGGTCACTCTCCCTGCGCCATGAGCTTTATCATACCTCTTTTTAAAGACATGACTGAATCCTGCCTCCACTACATCGCTTCCCAAACTATTCCACTTCCCGACCACTCTGTGACTGAAGAAATGCTTCTTAACATCCATGTGATTCATCTGAGTCTTCAACTTCCAACTGTGTCCCCATGTTGGTGTGTCCCATCTTTGGAACATTCTGTGTTTGTCCACCTTGTCAAGTCCTCTCAGTATTTTATATGTCGTTATCATGTCTCCCCTATCTCTCCTGTCCTCCAGTGTTGTCAGGTCGATTTCCCTTAACCTTTCCTCGTAGGACATACCCCTTAGCTCCGGGACTAGTCTTGTTGCAAACCTTTGCACTTTTTCTAGTTTCTTTACGTGCTTGGCTAGGTGTGGGTTCCAAACTGGTGCTGCATACTCCAATATGGGCCTAACGTACACAGTGTACAGGGTCCTGAACGATTCCCTGGTAAGATGTCGACATGCTGTTGTTAGGTTTGCTAGGCGCCCATATGCTGTAGCAGTTATTTGGTTGATGTGCGCCTTTGGAGATGTGCCTGGTGTTATACTCACATCTTTTTCCTTGAGTGAGGTTTGTAGTCTCTAGTCCCCTAGACTGTACTCCGTCTGCGGTCTTCTTTGCCCTTCCCCAATTTTCATGACTTTACACTTGGTGGGGTTGAACTCCAGGAGCCAATTGCTGAACCAGGCCTGCAGCCTGTCCAGATCCCTTTGTAGTTCTGCCTGGTCCTCGTCTGATTGAATTCTTCTCATCAACTTCACATCATCTGCAAACAGGGACACTTCGGAGTCTACTCCTTCCGTCATGTCGTTCACAAATACCAGATACAGCACTGGTCCTGTGGAACTCCACTCGTCACAGGCGCCCACTCTGATACCTCGCCACGTACAATGACTCACTGCTGTCTTCCTGATAGGTATTTCCTGATCCATTGGAGTGCCTTCCCTGTTATCCCTGCCTGGTCCTCTAGCTTTTGCGCTAATCTTTTGTGTGGAACTTTGTCAAACGCCTTCTTACAGTCCAAGAAAATGCAATCTATCCACCCAACTCTCTCTTGTCTTACTGCTGTCACCCTGTCATAGAACTCCAGTAGGTTTGTGACACAGGATTTCCCGTCCCTGAAATCGTGTTGGCTGTCGTTGATAAGCTCATTCCTTTCTAGGTGTTCCACCACTCTTCTCCTGATAATCTTCTCCGTGACTTGCATACTATACATGTCAGTGACACTGACATGTATAGGAAATTGGCACTACATTTGCTGTCTTCCATACCTCAGGTAATCTCCCTGTTTCGATATATGTGTTAAATACTGTTGTTAGGGTTACACATAGCGCCTCTGCTCCCTCTCTCAGGACCCATGGAGAGATGTTGTCCGGCCCCATCGCCTTTGATGTATCTAGCTCACTCAGCAGCCTCTTCACTTCTTCCTCGGTTGCATGTATTGTCTCCAACACTTTGTGGTGTACCCCACCTCTCCGTCTTTCTGGAGTCCCTTCTGTCTCCTCATGTTGAGTTCCTCACATACTTTGCGGTCGTTTCTTGTGATCTCTCCTCCTTCCTTCCTTAGCCTGATCACCTGGTACTTAACTGTTGTTTTCCTCCTGATGTGGCTGTACAACAGCTTTGGGTCAGATTTGACTTTCGCTGCTATGTCATTTTCATATTGTCATTGGGCCTCCTTTCTTACCTGTGCATATTCATTTCTGGCTCTACGACTGCTCTCCTTATTCCCCTGGGTCCTTTGCCTTCTATACTTCTTCCATTCCCTAGCACACTTGGTTTTGGCCTCCCTGCACCTTTGGGTGAACCATGGGCTCATCCTGGCTTTTTCATTCTTCCTGTTACCCTTGGGTACGAACCTCTCCTCAGCTTCCTTGCATATTGTTGTCACATATTCCATCATCTCGTTTACTGACTTCCCTGCCAGTTCTCTGTCCCACTGAACCCCGTTCAGGAAGTTCTTCAAGCTCATGTAGTCCCCTTTCTTGTAGTTTGGCTTCATTCGTCCAGCCCTTCCTGCTTCCCCCTCCACTTGTAACTCTACTGTGTACTCAAAGCTTAAAACCACATGATTATTGTCCCCATGGGGTCTTTCATATGTGATGTCCTCAATATCTGCACTACTCAAGGTGAATTTTAGGTCCAGTCTCGCTGATTCATCCTCTCCTCTCTCTCTGGTAGTGTCCCTTACGTGTTGGTACATGAGATTTTCCAGTACCACCTCCATCATCTTAGCCCTCCAAGTTTCTTTGCCCTCATGTGGCTCCAAGTTCTCCCAATCGATTTCCTTGTGGTTGAAGTCACCCATCATCAGTAGCTTTGTCCTGCTCGCATGAACCCTTCTGGCCACTTCAGCCAGTGTGCCAACCATCACTCTATTACTCTCATCATACTCTTGCCTTGGCCTCCTGCTGTTCTGTGGTGGGTTATACATCACTGCAATTACCACCCTGGGACCTCCAGACTGAAGCGTTCGTACTATGTAATCTCTTGCTTCTCCTCTGTCCAGCTCATGAAAATCCCATCGGTTTTTGATCAGCAGTGCAACTCCTCCACCCTCTCTGTTCCCTCTGTCTTTCCTCAGGATCTGATATCCCGTTGGAAAGGTGGCATCTGTTATCATACCTGTGAGCTTGGTTTCTGTGAGAGCTATGATGTCTGGTGATGCCTCTTTGACTCTTTCATGCCACTCCTCCCACTTATTTGTTATTCTGTCAGCAATGGTGTACCATACCTTCAGTTTCCTCTCCATCACAGTGTTTTGGGGGGTCTGTGGGGGTGGGGGACCTGGCAGTGTACTGCAGGATTCTATAGCTGAGTGTTGGGTGGGGGATTGTGGTTTGTGTTGGGATAGCGTGATTGGTTGTGGGGTTCTGGGTATGATTCTGTGTGTGCTTGCTCTTGTTGCTCTTCCATGATCTGGTTGTCCTCTGCTGATTCTGTCCTTGTCTCTTCTCCTAGCTCCTTTCGCTTTTTTGTCTTCTCCCTCAGCTGCTGTCGTTCTGTTTTTGTTCTGCCTCGGTCTAGGAACACCCTCTTGTATTCTGCCGATTCCTTCAACCGTGGTTTCTCTTGGAGGATACTGTTTTGCACTGTTTCTGTCCTGAAAATCAGCTTGATTGGTCGTTTTCTCTCCTTCATACATCCCCCTTTTCTCTGAAAATTTACAATATCAGACATGTTCTCTTCACATATTTCTGTGATGATGTTCTCAATCTCAATTTCTTTCTCTCTGTCGTCTTTCAGTGTGTGTCCCTCCCTTGCTCTCCTGGAGCCCATGAATAAACACTGACTTCACCCTCTCCTCCTCCCATTGCCTTTTCCTCTGTGACTCTGGTTCCTGTCTGTTCATGGCCATTTTCTCTCTCATTTTTTCCTGTAGCTCTTGGTGGCATGGTCGTGCCTCTGCATTTGACCTATAACCCTCTCCACCTGCACCCAGCTGCTCTCCCCCTTCACTCCTTGGCCCTGCTGTTCCCCTCGTTCAGTAGGGGTGTACCAGCTTCAGATGCTGTGTCTTCTCTGGTCAATACCACTGTAACCTGCTTCAGCCTGTTTACCTCATATTCTAGGACCCTTATCCTGGCTACTGCAGCTTCAACTTGTGACTCCCAATTCTTCTTCTCCTCCTCCAACCTCTTTTCCAATTTCACAGAAAGCTCTGTCTCCATTTTTGCAGAAAGCTCTCCTAGTTTTCTCTCCCACTCTTGTTCCATCCTTCTGTACTGCTCTTCCATCCATTCTTCCTTACCAGAACCATTCTCCTCTGATCCCTGGGTCCTTCGAGTCCATACCATTTTTTTTGTGGCAATGTGTGTGTGTGTGTGTGTGTGTGGGCGGTTGTGTGGGAGCAGTGTGTGTGTGTGTGGCAGTGTGTGTGTGTGGCAGTGTGTGTGTGGCAGTATGTGTGTGGCAGTGTGTGTGTGTGGCAGTGTGTGTGTGGCAGTGTGTGTGTGGCAGTATGTGTGGGGCAGTGTACTCACCTAATTGTGGTTGCAGGGGTCGATTCATAGCTCCTGGCCTTGCCTCTTCAATGGTCGCTACTAGGTCACCCCGTCTCTGCTCCGGAAGCTTTGTCATACCTCTTCCTAAAGCTATTTATGGATCCTGTCTCCACCACCTTCCTTTCCAGTCTATTCCGCTTCCTGACAACTCTGTGACTGAAGAAATACTTCCTAACATTCCTGTGACTCATCTGCGTCTTCAACTTCCAATTGTGACTCCTTACTTGTGTGTCCCATTTCTAAAACATCCTGTCTCTGTCCACCTTGTCAATTCTTCTCAGTATTTTATATGTTGATATAATGTCCCTACTGTCCCTCCTGTCCTCCAGTGACTTTAGGTCGATTTCCCTTAACCTCTTTCGTAGGACATGCCCCCTTAACACCGAGACTGGTCTCGTTGCAAACCTTTGCATTTTCTCTAATTTCCTTATGTGCTTGGCCAGGTGTAGGTTCCAAACTGGTGCTGCATACTTCAATATTGGCCTGATGTACACGGTGTACAGAGTCCTGAACGACTCCTTACTGAGATGTCGGAATGCTATTCCTAGGTTTGGTAGTCGCCCGTATGCCGCAGCAGTTATTTGGTTGATGTGCGCCTCAGGAGATGTGTTTGGTGTTATACTCACTCAAAGATCCTTTTCCTTGAGTGAGGTTTGTAGTCTTTTGCCCCCTAGACTGTATTCTGTCTGCGGTCTTCTTTGCGTTTTCTCGATTTTCATGACTTTGCACTTGGCGGGGTTGAACTCCAGGAGCCATTTGCTGGACCAGGCCTGTAGCCTGTCCAGATCCCTCTGTAGTCCTGCCTAGTCCTCCTCCGATTGAATTCTCTTCATTAACTTGACATCGTCTACAAACAGAAGCACTTCTGAGTCTATCCTTCCGTCAAGTCATTCACATATACCAGAAATAGCACCGGCCCTAGGACTGACCCCTGTGGAACCCCGCTCGTCATAGGCGCCCACTCCGACACCTCGTTGTGTACCATGACTCGCTGATGTCTTCCTGTCATGTATTCTCTAATCTATTGCAGTGTCTTCCCTGTTATACTTGCCTGGTTCTGTAGCGTTTGCACTAATCTCTTGTGTGGAACTGTGTCAAAAGCTTTCTCACAGTCCAAGAAAATGCAATCTACCCACCCGTCTCTCTCTTGTCTTGTTGCTGTTAACTTGTCATAGAGTTCCAGTAGGTTTGTGATAGAGGATTTCCCATCTCTGAATCCGTGCTGGTTGTCGTTGATAAGCTCATTCCTTTCTAGGTGCTCCACCACTCTTCTCCTGATATTCTTCTCCATGAATTTACATATTATGCATGTCAGTGACACTGGTCTGTAATTTACTGGCACGTGTCTGTCTCCTTTCTTAAAAATTGGAAATTCGTTTGTTGTCTTCCACACCTCAGGTAGTCGCCCTGTTACAATATATGTGAAGATTGTTGTTAGTGGTACACAGTGCATCCGATTCCGATACCTCTTTCAGGATCCACAGATATATATTTCCTGTCCCACCACCTCTGAGGTATCTAGTTCACCTAGCAGCTTCTTCACCTCATCCTTGGGTGTCTATTGTGTCCAGCATTTGTTGGTATACCCCACCATTCCGGCTTTCTGGAGTCCTTTCTGTCTCCTCTCAAAATACTTCCATGAATCTCATGTTGAGCTTTTCACATACTTTTTGGTCTATTCCTGTGAACTCCCCTCCTTCCTTTCTCAGCCTATTACCTTGTCCTTGACTGTTGTTTTCCTCCTGATGTGGCTGTTCAACTACTTTTGATCCGACTTGGCTTTTGATGCTATGTCATTTTCGTATTGCCGCTGGGCCCTTCTCCTTATGTTCATATTCGTTCCTGGCGCTTCGAATAATCTCCTTATTTTCCTGGGTTCTTTGTCTTCTATACTTTTTCCATTCTCAAGCGTACTTTTGGGTGAACCAAGGGCTCGTTCTGGTCTTCCTATTACTTCCGTTGCCCTTGGGAAGGAACCTTTCCTCTGCCTCCTTGCATTTTGTTGTCACATATTCCATCATTTCATTTACTGATTTTCCCACCAGTTTTCTTTCGCACTGAACCTCATGCAGAAAATTCCTCGTGCCTGTGTAGTCCCCTCTTTTGCTGTTTGGCTTCTCCCATCCAACTCTTCCTGTTACCCTCTCCACTTTTAACTCTACTATGTATTCGAAGTTCAGGACCATATGATCACTAGCTCCAAGGGGCCTTTCATATGTGATGTCCTCAATGTCTGAACTACTCAAGGTGAATATGAAGTTCAGTCTTGCTGGCTCGTCCTCTCCTGTCTCTCTGGTAGTGTCCCTAACATGATGATGCATAAGGTTTTCCACTACCACCTCCATCATCTTAGCCCTCCACGTTTCTGGTCCCCCATGTGGCCACTCCAAAATAAACAAGATAAGCTTCTTTAACAAAATCTGTGATAATTTCTTTGTTTTTATAAAGAGTATTTGCCACAAATGTAGCAAAATGCATTGGGATTGTTTAAGCAGACTCTTCGTGAAGAACTCATGTTTATCTGGAAAAAGATAACAAAAATAAAGGTCACGTAGTCGTTCCTGATACAACTACTTTCCTTAAATATTAAATAATTTAAAAATATATTTCTAATCTCTATTAAAACTATCCGTATATACAAAATGTCACTACAAATACAAACACACGCGTCATGCCTCAGTTCCCTGCCAGGTCAGTGTAGGAATGCAGTATCTCACAAACTAGAGCCAATTTCAAAAACTTACTGATATTTTTGAATTCAACAACCCTGAAATACCATGAATACCTTCATATAACTTTGGCAACGATTTTTCTTGCTGACCAGTGTCAAAACAACCTGAGGAACTGATTATATTTCCTGGTGGAAGATAATCAGTCCCTCAGTCCTAGTGGAAGATAATCAGTCCCTCAGTCCTAGTGGAAGATAATCAGTCCCTCAGTCCTGGTGGAAGATAATCAGTCCCTCAGTCCTAGTGGAAGATAATCAGTCCCTCAGTCCTAGTGGAAGATAATCAGTCCCTCAGTCCTAGTGGAAGATAATCAGTCTCTCAGTCCTGGTGGAAGATAATCAGTCCCTCAGTCCTAGTGAAAGATAATCAGTCCCTCAGTCCTAGTGGAAGATAATCAGTCCCTCAGTCCTAGTGGAAGATAATCAGTCCTCAGTCTTAGTGGAAGATAATCAGTCCCTCAGTCCTAGTGGAAGATAATCAGTCCCTCAGTCCTGGTGGAAGATAATCAGTCCCTCAGTCCTAGTGGAAGATAATCAGTCCCTCAGTCCTAGTGGAAGATAATCAGTCCCTCAGTCCTAGTGGAAGATAATCAGTCCCTCAGTCCTAGTGGAAGATAATCAGTCCCTCAGTCCTACTGGAAGATAATCAGTCCCTCAGTCCTGGTGGAAGATAATCAGTCCCTCAGTCCTAGTGGAAGATAATCAGTCCCTCAGTCCTAGTGGAAGATAATCAGTCCCTCAGTCCTAGTAGAAGATAATCAGTCCCTCAGTCCTAGTGGAAGATAATCAGTCCCTCAGTCCTAGTGGAAGATAATCAGTCCCTCAGTCCTGGTGGAAGAAAATCAGTCCCTCAGTCCTAGTGGAAGATAATCAGTCCCTCAGTCCTAGTGGAAGATAATCAGTCCTCAGTCCTAGTGGAAGATAATCAGTCCTCAGTCCTAGTGGAAGATAATCAGTCCTCAGTCCTAGTGGAAGATAATCAGTCCTCAGTCCTGGTGGAAGATAATCAGTCCTCAGTCCTAGTGGAAGATAATCAGTCCCTCAGTCCTAGTGGAAGATAATCAGTCCCTCAGTCCTGGTGGAAGATAATCAGTCCCTCAGTCCTAGTGGAAGATAATCAGTCCCTCAGTCCTAGTGGAAGATAATCAGTCCCTCAGTCCTAGTGGAAGATAATCAGTCCCTCAGTCCTACTAGAAGATAATCAGTCCCTCAGTCCTGGTGGAAGATAATCAGTCCCTCAGTCCTAGTGGAAGATAATCAGTCCTCAGTCCTAGTGGAAGATAATCAGTCCCTCAGTCCTAGTAGAAGATAATCAGTCCTCAGTCCTAGTGGAAGATAATCAGTCCCTCAGTCCTAGTGGAAGATAATCAGTCCCTCAGTCCTGGTGGAAGATAATCAGCCCCTCAGTCCTAGTGGAAGATAATCAGTCCTCAGTCCTAGTGGAAGATAATCAGTCCTCAGTCCTAGTGGAAGATAATCAGTCCCTCAGTCCTAGTGGAAGATAATCAGTCCCTCAGTCCTAGTGGAAGATAATCAGTCCCTCAGTCCTGGTGGAAGATAATCAGTCCCTCAGTCCTAGTGGAAGATAATCAGTCCCTCAGTCCTAGTGGAAGATAATCAGTCCCTCAGTCCTAGTGGAAGATAATCAGTCCCTCAGTCCTAGTGGAAGATAATC
This sequence comes from Cherax destructor, assembly GCA_009830355.1. Taxonomy (NCBI): domain Eukaryota; kingdom Metazoa; phylum Arthropoda; class Malacostraca; order Decapoda; family Parastacidae; genus Cherax; species Cherax destructor. The sequence continues at coordinate 8,810 of WNWK01048064.1, forward strand.
AGTCCCTCAGTCCAAGTAGAAGATAATCAGTCCCTCAGTCCTGGTGGAAGATAATCAGTCCCTCAGTCCTAGTGGAAGATAATCAGTCCCTCAGTCCTAGTGGAAGATAATCAGTCCCTCAGTCCTGGTGGAAGATAATCAGTCCCTCAGTCCTGGTGGAAGATAATCAGTCCCTCAGTCCTAGTGGAAGATAATCAGTCCCTCGGTCCTGGTGGAATATAATCAGTCCCTCAGTCCTAGTGGAAGATAATCAGTCCCTCGGTCCTGGTGGAAGATAATCAGTCCCTCAATCCTGGTGGAAGATAATCAGTCCCTCAGTCCTAGTGGAAGATAATCAGTCCCTCAATCCTGGTGGAAGATAATCAGTCCCTCAATCTTGGTGGAAGATAATCAGTCCCTCAATCCTGGTGGAATATAATCAGTCCCTCAATCCTGGTGGAAGATAATCAGTCCCTCAGTCCTAGTGGAAGATAATCAGTCCCTCAATCCTGGTGGAAGATAATCAGTCCCTCAATCCTGGTGGAAGATAATCAGTCCCTCATTCCTGGTGGAAGATAATCAGTCCCTCATCCTGAATCTAAATTAATCAGTCCCTCATCCTGGCTCTAAGGTAATCAGTCCCTCATCCTGGGTCTAAGGTAATCAGTCCCTCATCCTGGCTCTAAGGTAATCAGTCCCTCATCCTGGCTCTAAGGTAATCAGTCCCTCATCCTGGCTCTAAGGTAATCAGTCCCTCATCCTGGCTCTAAGGTAATCAGTCCCTCATCCTGGCTCTAAGGTAATCAGTCCCTCATCCTGGCTCTAAGGAAATCATTATTTATTTCTTCGCCACAAAAATAATACATTTTTCTAGCTTAAGGCTCAGCTTTGATGAGTACGTGGGAGCCTGGGAGCCTTGGAGCATGGGAGCCTGGAAGACTGGAAGCATGGGAGCCTGGAAGACTGGAAGCATGGGAGCCTGGAAGACTGGAAGCATGGGAGCCTGGAAGACTGGAAGCATGGGAGCCTGGGAGCCTGGGAGCCTGGGAGCCTGAGAACTTGGGAGTCTCGCTGCCTGGAAGCCTAAGAGAGTATGTGAAAATGTTGGTGAGTGTGAGTGTTAGAGAAAGGGTGGGAGAGACTGTGGGCGAGTGTGCGGGAGGTAATCCAGTGTAAGTGTGTGTGGGAGAGGATGAGTGAGAAATATTGTATGAGAGAGAGAGAGGTAGTGAAGTAGAGTATTGCAGGAAGTGTGGGTAAACTTGGGAAGGTATGTGGAAGAGAGTGTGTGTGTTTACTCACCTATTTGTGGTTGCAAGGGTCGATACTCAGCTCCTGGCCCCACCTCTTTACTGATCGCTACTAGGTCCTCTCTCTCCCTGCTCGAGCTTTATCATACCTCCTCTTAAAGCTATGTATGCCTCCACCACCTCACTTTCCAGAATATTCCACTTCCTGGCAACTCTGACTGTAGAAATACTTCCTAACATCCCTTTGACTCATCTGAGTCTTCAACTTCCAATTGTGACCCTTTGTGTCTGTGTCCCTTCTCTGGAACATCCTGTCTCTGTCCACCTTATCTATTCCTCGCAATATTTTCTATGTCGTTACCATGTGTCTCCTAACCCTCCTGTCCTCCAGTGTCGTCAGGCCTATTTCCCTTACCCTTTCTTCATAGGACATTCCCTTTAGCTCTGGAATTAACCTTGTTGCAAACCTTTGCACACTCTCTAATTTATTGACGTGCTTGACCAGGTGTGGGTTCCAAACTGGTGCTGCATTCTCCAGTATGGGGCTGACGTACACGGTGTACAGTGTCTTGAACGATTCCTTACTGAGGTATCAGAACGCTATTCTCAGGTTTGCCAGGCTCCCAAATGCTGCAGCAGTTATCTGGTTGATGTGTGCTTCCAGAGACGTGCTCGGTATTATAATCACCCCAAGATCTTTCTCCTTGAGTGAGGTTTGCAGTCTTTAGCCACCTAGCCTATACTCTGTTTGCGGTCTTCTTTGCCCTTCACCGATCTTCATGACTGCGCATTTGGCGGGGTTAAATTCGAGTAGCCAGTTGCTGGACCACGTGTCCAGCCTGTCCAGGTCTCTTTGTAGTCCTGCCTGGTCCACATCTGATTTAATTCTTCTCATTAACTTCACATCATCTGCAAACAGGGACACTTCTGAGTCTATCCCTTACGTCATGTCATTCACATATACCAAAAACAGCACTGGTCCTAGGACTGACCCCTGTGGAACGCCGCTCGTCACAGACGCCCTCTGTGATACCTCATCACGTACCAGGACTCGTTGTTGCCTCCCTGTCAGTTATTCTCTGATCCATTGCAGTGCTCTTCCCGTTATGCGTGCCTGATCCTCTAATTTTTGCACTAATTTCTTGTGAGGAACTGTCTCGAAGGCCTTCTTGTGTGTGTGTGTAGGATGTGTGTAGGGTGTGTAGGGTGTGTGTAGGGTGTGTGTGTAGGGTGTGTTTAGGGTGTGTATAGGGTGTGTGTTTAGGGTGCGTGTGTGTGTGTGTGTGTGTACGTGCTGAGTCCCTCTTTAATGGATGGAGACCCAATAGTAACAACTGAAGAAGAGCAACACAGGTCTTCTTTCTCTTTTCAGGTATATATAAGGCGAATAAGTTCTATAATGCTTATAGGTGGGACATGAACAATTCAGGTATACCTTTCTTTTAACACTTATACATGCATATACAGTCACTATAGTTTCATAATCAACAAACACAATATATCAATGGGTTCCTCATTAATCAGTTATTTACACAAATTCACTACAGCTGGAACTGGTTAGAGACTCTTTATCACGAGACTTCAGCGGGTATAGAACATAAACTTAATCTCTTTGCTAAATTGCTTCACAGAGTGGATAACTACACAGGCGTAATACACCAAGATTTTCCAATAATCTCTCGCTCAAACTGAGAGATCCCGAGGTGAGAGTGAACTACCAGGAGTAAAACTTCCTTGCTTGACGTCACCTCGGAATGAGCGAGAGTTTGCGAGTCACAAACCACCACGAGGTAATTCATCATAAGAATACTAAACACTGCAGGCTTATAAAACATCCTACCAGACAACATAAATAATTCATGGCCAGTTAATATTATAAAGCAAAGCAACGTTATTTTAGATACTAATAAAGATACAAATAATATAATATTAAGTGAAAAAGCCAAAGTTACACATTAATCAAATGACCCTTCTTAAATTGTGGACAAAGTGCATAACAGTGTGCGTGTGTGTGTAGGGTGTGTGTAGGGTGTGTGTAGGGTGTGTGTAGGGTGTGTGTAGGGTGTGTGTGTGTGTGTGTGTGTGTGTAGGGTGTACTCACCTAGTTGTACTCACCTAGTTGTGGTTGTAAGGGTCGAGTCGCAGCTCCTGGCTCCGCCTCTTCACTGGCCGCTAATCGGTCACTCTACCCGCTCCATGAGCTTTATCATACCTCTCCTTAAAGCTATGTAAGGATCCTGCCTCCACTACATCACTTCCCAGACTATTCCACTTCCTGACAACTCTGTGACTGAAGAAATACTTCCTAACATCCCTGTGGTTCATCTGAGTCTTCAACATCCAACTGTGACTCCTTGTTGCTGTGTCCCACCTCTGGAATATTCTGTCTCTGTTCACCTTGTCGATTCCTCTCAGTATTTTATATGTCGTTATCATATCCCCTCTATCTCTCCTGTCCTCCAGTGTCGTCAGGTCGATTTCCCGTAACCTCTCCTCGTAGGACATACCTTTTAGCTCCGGGACTAGTCTTGTTGCAAACCTTTGCACTTTCACTAGTTTCCTTACATGCTTGGCTAGGTGAGGGTTCCAAACTGGCGCTGCATACTCCATTATGGGCCTAACGTACACAGTGTACAGGGTCCTGAATGACTCCATATTAAGATGTCGGAAAGCTGTCGGAAAGCTGTCCGTATGCTGCAGCAGTTATTTGGTTGATGTGCGCCTCAGGAAATGTGCCTGGTGTTATACTCACCCCAAGATCCTTTTCCTTGAGTGAGGTTTGTAGGCTCTGGCCCCCTAAACTATACTCCGTCTGTGGTCTTCTTTGCCTTTCCCCAATCTTCATGACTTTGCACTTGGTGGGGTTGAATTTCAGGAGCCAGTTGCTGGACCAGGCCTGCAGCCTGTGTAGATCCCTTTGTAGTTCTGCCTGGTCCTCTTCCGATTGAATTCTTCTCATCAACTTCACATCATCTGCAAACAGGGACGCTTCGGAGTCTATTCCTTCCGTCATGTCGTTCACAAATACCAGAAACAGCAGCGGGCCTAGGACTGATCCCTGTGGCACCCCGCTCGTTACAGGCGCCCATTTTGACACCTCGCCACGTACCATGACTCGCTGTTGTCTTCCTGACAGGTATTCTCTTATCCATTGTAATGCCTTCCTTGTTATCCTTGCCTAATCTGTTATCTTTGCACTAATCTCTTGTGTGGAACTGTGTAAAACGCCTTCTTATAGTCCAAGAAAATGCAATCTACCCACCCCTCTCTTGTCTTACTGCCGTCACCCTGTCATAGAACTCCAGTAGGTTTGTGATGCAGTATTTCCCATCCCTGAAACCATGCTGGCTGTCGTTGATAAGCTCATTCCTTTTTAGGTGCTCCATCACTCTTCTCCTGATAATCTTCTCCATGACCTTGCATACTATACATGTCAGTGACACTGGTCTGTAGTTTAGTGCTTCTTGTCTGTCTATTTTTTAAAAACTGGGACTACATTTGCTGTCTTCCATACCTCAGGTAGTCGCCCTGTTTTGGTAGATGTGTTGAAGCTTGTTGTTAGTGGTACACATACCTCCTCTGCTCCCTCTCTCAGGACCCATGGAGAAATGTTATCCGGCCCCATCGCCTTTGAGGTATCTAGCTCACTTAG
>WNWK01048065.1:5000-13688 GCA_009830355.1 Cherax destructor
CCCAAAGGGGGCCCCCACCATGCCCCCCAAACCACCATGTATGCCACTTTTATTTTTAAAATTTTAAAAAAACCCCGCCCTCCCCTTTTTTAAAATTTTTTTCCTTTACTTTGGGGAAAGGGTTTTTTTTAAAGGGGATCATCATGCAACTGCCTTGCTTTTTCAAAAATTTTTCCCCCCAAAAAGTATCTCCTCAACTGTTTCTCGTTGATCCACACCAACAAAAACCCTTTTTCCCCATTTTCCAGCACTTGTGGTCTGTGTTTTGTGATCACAGATGCCCCTTTTTTCAACAACAGCTTCCTTGATTTTATTTGTTTTTATCCACAATGGTGGCGATGGTAGAATAGGGTTTACCATACAGCCTGGCCAGCCACTGATACGCACTCCACTTTCATATTTTTCTATTATCTCCTTCTTCACTTCTATCGTACATATATTTCTGTTCCTCTTTGCCACAGGCTTAGCACTGGGATTTTTCCTTGGCCCCATATTAGCTTATTTAGCAGTTGCAAGCACAAAAAACAGCAGGGAATAATGACAATATACTGGTATGAATGCGTGGGTGGGGGTGGGTGGTCGCCCGCTTGTAAACAATAGCACGGGGACGCCCCCCTGGAGTGCGCGTCAGCTGGGCCCCAGCGGACAGGTCGGGGCGAATGTCGGTAGACGAAGCAAACATCGTAAGTCAAAAACAAATTTCTTACGTTATAAATATCGGATCGAAAATAACGTAAGATGATAACATCGTAAGTCGGGTTCCACTGTATACAGTGGCCCCTGGAGCAAAATCCCCCGAAATCGTGCAATTATGGGGAAATTTTGTAAGTTCTTGTGGAAGTGTTTTTTGGGGTCTGAAATAGACTAACCTACGTAAAATTTTTTCCCTTTAAAGGGGGTAAATTGTTGTAATGGCACTTGAGCAGACTTCGGGAGGGGAAGTTTTTAGGGAAACCGGGGTCCACTTTTTTATATATATATCCTAGGTAGGGGGAGACAAACCACCCAGGGAGGCATTTCCGTCCTCCCAATGATTTAAACAAAGCCTGAATTTTTTTTTACATGATGGTGGATTGCTGGTGTTTTTTTTCTGTCTCATAAACATGAAGATTTCAGGTACATCTTGCCCCACTTACACTTAGGTCATACTAAAATTCATGTACGCCCTTTTTTATATACACACCCCTCTGGGGGTTTTTTTATTTTCTTACTAGTTCTTGTTCTTATTTCCCATCTCCATGGGGAAGTGGAACAGAATTTCTTCCCCCCCGTAAGCCATGCATGTCGTAAAAGGCGATTAAAAAGCCGGGAGCAAGGGGCTAGTAACCCCTTCTCCTGTATATATTACTAAATGTAAAGGGGAAAAATTTCGTTTTTCATTTTGGGCCACCGCTTTCGGTGGGGAAAAGGCCGATTTTTGAAAGAAGAAAGATATATATATATATTTTATATATATTTTTATTATATATATATATATATATATATATGTTTGTGAATTCAGTTACCTGTGGGTCCTGGTCATGTAGGAGATTTATGTTGAAATCTCCTGTGAGCAGCAAATGATCTTTGTTAAGCGTGAATCGATTATCAGGTTTCCTATTTTTTCACTAAAGTGGTGGATGTTTGACTGTGGTAATCTGTAGATGTTTATCACTGTGAGGGGTTTTGCAGGTCTTTTGATTTAAATTTAGCTATAATATATTCTCCATGTTCATCCCTTGTGCAAGAGTTTTTGATACATTCGAAGGATCTGTATAATATATTGCTGTTCCACCTCGCTGGTCTGTCCTACAGTTGTGAATGGCTGTGTAACCTGGGATGGCATAGACACCTGTAGTATCAGGCTTTAGCCAGGTCTCAGTGAGTGTGATGATTGACATATTGGTCTGTAGGGATTGGAGTAGTGCTGTGAGGTCATCATAATGTTTGCTCAAAGATCTAACATTGTAATTGAAGATAGTTATGTTATTGTTGGCTCTGAGTAATGGCTTTGCTTAATCTGCTGTGTAATAGTTACAGTTGCTGTTGGAGTCATGCAAGTCTTTTAATAATAGGTTGATATCAGGATCAATGCCTGTAATCATAGGATTTAATGTGATTCTATAACTAGACTTGAGAATAATGGATTATGCTAAACTTAGTAATATGGTATTAGATTAACCCTTTGGGGGTCCAAAGGGTCTCTCTGAAACTCGTTCTCAGGGTCCACGAATTTAAAAAAAAAAAAAAAAATTCTTATGAAAGTTTTTTATTCTAAATCTAATAGGCTAAAAATTACATTTTTGCGATCAATACTCTCCGAAATATGGAGGATTGAAGTTGATGAAAAATGAACTGGTGCCGGCAACATCGGTAACTGCCGGTTGGCCGGTAATTTTCTTTTTTCTTGAAGTTGTTTTCTGATTTTTTTTTCCTCCAAATAACTTTTATGGCCTGTGAGACCAATATAAGTGCTGTTTTTCAAATATTCACTCGCTAAGTATTTCACAATCATTACATAAATTTTCTTATCACTATTTTGTTTACACAACTTATTTACAGTTATTCACAATAACAAATATTGTTTATTTTCATTGTTCAATCATGTATATACATGTATATAGTCACTGGACATGTTTCTAGTAGTTCTGCAGCCTGTGGAAGTCTCTGAAACATGGTTCCATGCACAGTGGTGTTTTACATTCCACACACATATAAAGTGTCTTTGCGTTGTTGTGGGCGTTTTTTTGTATGTGCACAGACGAAACACCTCCGAACCTTTTTCTTGCAAGCAGTAGCAGGCAGTTTTGTTAGGAAGTGATCACCACCAAGTCTCAGACGAGAAGGTAGGTGTTGATAACCTAGTGTTGGGCGGGTTTCTATTGCAGGTGTTGCTGCTTGGTACTTGAATATTATTTGTCTGATGACAGACAAACAAAATTCGCCATATGGTGGTTTGTTTGTGGTCTTCAACTTATAAATATTATAAGCATTGAGCATGGTAATGTCCAGAATGTGAAAGTTTTATGTACCCCTTGTAACTCTTGCGAACACAATCAGCAAACCCAATTTGCATGTCACATTTGTTCACTAAGTGCATATTGAGCGTGTAATCCATCACAGCTGCAGGTTTTAGAATGTGTTCATTGGTCTCTCTATGGAGCCTGCCAGTGTCTGTCATTTCGTTAGGGTGAATTGATGACAACAGTGTGACATCTCGTTTGTCATGCCACCGAAATGCCATGTCATTGGCAGCAAACGCTTGCACCTCACCTCTACGAGTGCCAGCATTGAACCTTTGCATATGCTTACGATTTACACGCACTGTACCGCACACATCTGTCAAGTTCACTCGCAAAAAATCACTGAGGGAGGGGCTTGTGTACCAGTTATCAGTATATAATATGTGCCCCTTACCAAGATATGGTTCCATCATTGTTCTAACCACATCACCAGAGATACCCAATAACTTCCTGGTATCTTTCAATGTATTACTTCCAGTGTACACAATAATATCCAATACAATACCACTGTAGCAATCACAAAGCACAAAAAACTTTATACCAAAGCGTTTCCTCTTGCTTGGTATATACTGCTTGAACGACAGTCTACCTTTGAACAGAATCAGTGACTCTTCAATAACAAGCTTCCTGAAGGGATAAAAATGCATATTGAATTTCTCTTTCAGATACAGAAACACATTCCTAATCTTATATAACCTGTCGTTTCTGTCAGGCCTGGTTTTGTCTGAGAAGTGTAGCATCCTCAGCAGTAGCACAAATCGATTCACTGATATTATATCTCTGAAACCTGGTGTTGCAATCAGGCGGTCTGTCGACCAGTATGATTTGACACGGTGCTTATAAACATGTGGCATAAGCATTATTGTGGCAAAGAACAAGTACATCTCAGCCACAGTTGCCTCTTTCCACCTGTTGAGGCGTGATGTTGGTGAAAGTATTGTTTGCCATGGTGTACTCATAGTATCTGTTGCTTTCCCTGACAATAATTTCTATCAGGGGATAGTCAAAGAATAACTCGAAACATTCCAGTTCACTGGCATTGTTCCCAAGTGGACAAGATGGGCATATTCCACTTGGACTTTCATCAAACTGATGGGGATTGGGAATAAAATTGTCAGCGTCCTGCCAATCCCAGGTGCGGTCTGCTGGTGGGTACTGGATATTTACAGGTGTTGTGGGGGTTGGTGGGTGGGTGAGGATGGCCGCTGAGCTGACTCAGCGGCGTCGGTGCCAGCATGGTCCACTGCTGGTGCCTCGCGCCTGGCATCACCACCAGTACCAGTTGCATGCACATTTCTCATTCCAATTGCAACACTATCGTCTTCATTTTCACTATCACTTCCTGTTGTACGCCCACGGGATGGACTCCGAGATGTACTCCTTCCCCTTGGAACAGCATATGGCACGCTACCAGAGCGCATATACCGTCGTATATACTGACGCTTCACTGGAGAATATTCTGCTCCACTCTCGCTACTGGAACTGTTTTGAAGAGCTTGGAGTTCATATTCACTATCACTATCATCACCATTGCTCACATCAGAGTCTGGGATATGAGTAAATAAGTTTCCTCTTTCGTCCTGGAACAATTGAGCGTGAACAAGATGCCACAACACCGGAGGTGGACGGCTGAGGGTCGTCTGGGTTTTCCTCAATATTACCGGTATTATGGTCATTAGTTTCGGTCACAACCTCCTTGAAACTCATCACCACTGACACTCCCATCGGTGTTAGAACTGTCACTTGGGAACAAAAGTGTTCCACTCGCCAGGAGTGAGGAGTTTCTTACCGCCAGGCATGGTGATCAGGTGTACTAACATGGCGTTCCCACAATGCACCACTGGGTCCCCGATTTTTTCCTACTGCCACACTGACCACGCAGACCCATTCTCTCACCACTAGGCCTACCAGCCATTTCGCGCTTAATTTGAAGGCGCTAGAATTTACGCTGAACTAGTACGTCAATAACCCCTGCACGTAAGACATTTGTACGACCATAACCCCGAAAGGGTTAGTCTTACTTGCACTACAGTGGTACTCCCGACTTACGATATTAATCCGTCAGAGAGGGCATATTTTAAAGCGAAACAATCGTAAAACAATCAATTTTCCCCATAAGAAATAATGGAAATAAATTTAATCCGTCCAAGACTTCCAAAAGTAGTTAAATAAAATATTTTTTAGAACTTTTGGACATTAAATAATACAGAATTGAATAAAGAATACATAAATACATGCAAATATTTTACAATAACATGTCACTTACATTTATTGAAGAGTTGTTGATGTGTGGAGGACGGGAGGAGGGGAGAAGGTGGAGTAGTATGCTAGTGTTTGGAAGGGGAATCCCCTTCCATTAACACTGCAGGTGGTAAGTTCTTTTCTGGGGTTACTTCCTTTTCTTTGAATGCCACTAGACCAGCTTGAGAGTCACTAGACCTCTTTCTAACAACAAATTTGTCCAGGAGCTCTGTGTCTGGCGATTCTTTAACACATCCCTGAAATGACACACCACTGTGTCATTGTACAGGTTGCCAGCACGGCCTGCAACAGCATGGTTAGGTGATATTCATCCATAAATGCTTGCACATCACCCATTTGGCACAGATCTCCCTAATCCTTGAAGGCACATTCTTCCATTTTTGTTCCACCTCCACCTCCTCCTCTGAACCATTGTGCTGACCTCTGCTCTCTTGTTCCAGTTGCTGTTGAAGCTCTTGCAGATCTTCAGTGGTTAGCTCTTCCTTGTGCTCCTCCACCAACTGTTCCACATCGTCACCACTCACCTCTAACCCCAAAGACTTGCCCAATTCCACAATTTCTTCCAAAACAGGCTCAGGCTCAGGCTCAGGGTTCTGAGGCTCAGCCCCAAAACCTTCAAAATCCCTCTCTAGGACACAGTCTGGCCACAATTTTCTCCAGGCAGAGTTCAAAGTCCTGGTAGTCACTCCCTCCAAGCCTTACCTATAAGGTGTACACAATGCAGCATATGGAAATGTTTTTTCCAAAATTCTCTTAGGGTTATGTTCATGTCTGGGTCACATCAAAGCACTTTTGAAACATTGCTTTGGTATAGAGTTTTTAAAGTTGGAAATGACCTGCTGGTCCATGGGCTGGAGGAGAGGAGTGGTATTAGGGGGCAAGAACTTCACTTTGATGAATTTAAACTCCTCCACAATTTTCTCTACCAAGTTTGGAGGATGACAAGGAGCATTGTCCATTATCAGGAGGCACTTAAGTGGCAAATTATTGTCCAATAGATATTTCTTCACACTGGGGCCAAACACTTCATTGAACCAATCTAAGAAAATGTCCTTTGTGACCCAAGCCTTTTGTTAGACTTCCACATCACACACAAGTTAGACTTGCTGACACCGCATCTGCCAAACACTCGGGATTTTCAAAAAGATACACCAGTAAAGGCTTCACTTTGCAATCACCACTGGCATTGGCACACAGCATCAAAGTTAGCCTGTCTTTCATAGGTTTATGTCCTGGCTGTGCCTTTTCCTCCTGAGTAATGTAGGTCCTGTTGGGCATTTTCTTCCAAAACAGGCCTGTTTCATCACAATTAAACACTTGTTGGGGGAGGAATTGTTCAGCCTCTAGGTACTCCTGGAATTCAGGAACATATTTTTCAGCCGCACTTTTGTCACAACTGGCTCCCTCACCATGCCTCACAACACTATGTATGCCACTTCGATTCTTAAATTTGTAAAACCAGCCTCTGCTGGCTTTAAATTCGCTCACTTCAGCACTCGTTGCAGGCATTTTCTTAAGGAGATCATCATGCAACTGCCTTGCTTTTCACATATTATTCCTCCGAAACAGTATCTCCTGCTAACTGTTTCTCGTTGATCCACACCAACAACAACCTTTCCACATTTTCCAGCACTTGTGGTCTCTGTTTTGTGATCACAGATGCACCTTTTGCAACAACAGCTTCCTTGATTTTACTTGAATATTTCTTATCCACAATGGTAGCGATGGTAGAATAGGGTTTACCATACAGCCTGGCTAGCTCACTGATACGCACTCCACTTTCATATTTTTCTATTATCTCCTTCACTTCTATCGTACATATATTTCTGTTCCTCTTTGCCACAGGCTTAGCACTAGGATCTTTCCTTGGACCCATGGTAGCTTATTTAGCAGTTGCAAGCACTAAAACAGCAGTGGAATAATGACAATATACTGGTATGAATGCGTGGGTGTGGGTGGGTGGTCGCTCTCGCTTGTAAACAATAGCACTGACGCTCCCTGGAGTCGCGCTCAGCTGGGCGCCAAGCGGACAGGTCCGGTACGAATGTCGGTAAACGAAGCAAACATCGTAAGTCACAAACAAATTTCTTACGTTATAAATATCGGTTACCGAAAATAACGTAAGATGATAACATCGTAAGCGGGTTCCACTGTAATTGTATTAATCCATTAGCAAGTGTTTACAGGAATTTTTTAGTGATATAGGATATTTGAATAATGTTAATGATATACTAGTTTAACTGTCTAATGAATGGTTAAAATAACTTCAATGACTAGTATTAAATTGATATGGAAAAGAAATTTTGATTCAATATTGCACTGGTTGAAACTTTTAGTTTATGAAAGGCAATAAGAGGGTCAATGAATGCAAAGAGCTATTGAACTAATATTAAAAACAGTTTTAACTAATATTAATAGTTTTGATCAAATTTAAGTAAATAGTCACTGAAATTGGCTAATGGTAAAAGGGTATTTATGAAATATAAATAATTGCACTTATCAGTAGTTGCTTATAAAGGAAATATAAAGTGTCACATACACAATGAGGTAGTTGTTTGAATATAAGAGTACAGTTGGGCTGGATTCCACTTCTGTTCCCAAATTGATGGGGATTGAGCAAAAATTTGCATGTTCAATCCATTCTCATACGAGGCTGGTGTGTGCTGAATAGGTGGCTGCTTGTGGTGATTGTGCAGGTGATGGTTGTGTGGGGGTAGTGAAGGCAGCTGAGCCGTTGGGGTGTTGTGTGGATTGCGTTCTGTAGCCACAGCACTGGTGTAACATTCCTCATTGTGTCACGACCTACTGCTATATGCAGTGGTGCCATTGCTTGTAGTCGAATCACCCGTCCCACCATGTAACTAGTCACTATCACTGTGTTGCCAGTGTTGGGTTCTGGGATGTACACCATCCTGGAATAGCAATTGTTATACTCACCAGACTGCATGCAGTGCCATATAAATTGATGCCTCCTAGGTGAATATTCATTGCAATTGCTGGTAGTGGTTATTAATTACTAGGCAATGAAAGTTCACATCACTATCACCATTATTCACATCAGAGAATATGATCTTTGCTCAGTGTGCTGTGGGTCCTCCGGTTTTTCAGCACATATGTGACCGGAGCATCACTTTCGTCCATTTGTTTGAAACCAAATAACTGTCACTTCCATAATCCTCATTGTTGCTGTCACTGGGGAATAAAACTTGTTCAGTTTGCCTGGGAGTGTTTCCTTTATGTGCAGTATGGTGAAAAAGGTATCACTAAATAGTGTTCCTACATTGCACTGCAGGGTGTCCCAGATTTTTTTGTTATTGCACACTGACCGTTCAGACCTGTTCTTTCATATATAGGCCCACCAGTCCTCTCGCACCAATTTGTGTAGACTCCATGTAATGGACCCTGGCATCAAGAATGCAGATCA
>WNWK01048066.1:0-13687 GCA_009830355.1 Cherax destructor
CGGGGAGTGTACAGGCATGCAGGGAGTGTAGCAGGATGCAGGGAGGTACAGGCATGCAGGGAGTGTAGCAGGCATGCAGGGAGTGTAGCAGGAGTGAAGTTGGTGGGGGCTCTCAAGCTGATTCTAGGGCATTAAAAGACCACAGAGAGCATTGCTACCAAGTCCTTACTCCTAACCCCTCCCTCTTTCCTCCTCCCTATCTTCCAGAAGCCAGCAGTCTTCAAAAAAGGTATGTAATACTGATTTAATTGTTTTTTTTTTTTTTAATATTTTTGTCGGGAAACGGTTAATTGTATTTACAAATTTTGGGGGGAATATTATTTTTAAAGGCCATTTCGGTTTAAGGCCAAGCCTGGAACGGTTACGGCCTTTAACCGGGTCCTTATTTGGAACGCTGGGGACAAAACGTAGATCTGTGTTTGGACAGTTAAGGGTTAAGAGTTTAACAATTTTGTCAGCTTAACAGTTTGACACTCTTGATGCAAATAATTGGAACTACCCCCCTTTTTAGCATTTCCCACGATGCTGAGACTATTACAGTTTCGTGCTCCCCACAAAACAAAAAAAATTAGCATTTTTACATGATAAACTTCCCCTTCATTTAACCTTTACTGTCCAAACGTAGATATACGTTTGTAGGGGTCTCCCGAACATAGATCAACGTTTTTTTTTTCATTCCTTCAAATTTAGTGCGATAGGCCTGATCGCCTAGACATGAGGGGAATGGGTCTCGCCCTCAGTGGGGCAGTTTTAAAAAAAATCCTGGACCACAGCCCTTTTGGGGAGCCCCATTTCAATTGAGCTCTAACTAGAGAAAACAGTGTGGCAAACACTGGGGTTTTGATGTCTTTCGCATTAACACTCCCTTATAAGAGGAAAAAAAATAGGTTAGATAAATACATGAGTGGGTGTGAGTTGGACCTGACTAGCTTTTTTACTAGGTCTGATGCCATGCCCCTTTCCCCAGAGGATGTGACCTGACTAGATGGGTCATTGGTCTAAGCCAGGGGATGACATGGACCTGCCTTGCATGGGCCAGTAGGCCTCGGGTTTTCCTTTTTTTTTATGTTCTTATGTATTCGGAAGGCTGGCTGGTTTTGGCTTTTTTGGCTGTTATATCTCTGCCTGTATCTGTCTATATCTCTGTCTATATCTTTTGCCCTATATCTCTGTCTATCTATATATATCTGTAAATCTCTCTCTTTCTCTCTCTCACATGAACACATAAGTACAGTTATTATACATAGTGTAAATTACCTAAGATAACCCAAAATTCCAGGCAAAGTGCTATACAATGTTGAGATATAAGACATAATACATGACTGGCAAGTAATACCTTTGTCATGTCATTTTGCATCGTGTATAATACCTGTTGTTTACGACCGCATTTGAACTGAGACAAGCAGACGGAAAGACACACAAAACCAGACAGAAAGACAGATAAGCAGAGCTAGACAGATAGACAGACAGATGATAGACAGACACAGATAAAAACAAAAATTGACAGAAGACAGAAAAGACAGACAGATAACGTCAGACAGTGAAAAAAAAAGCGAGGGTTCCCTGCTCATATTTATAATGTCATTGGACTGTCAATTTTTTGACACTTGTCATAACACCATTCTTAAAGGGGTTTCATATTATACTCCAGGCAAATAGGCAGGCAGCAGAAAGACAGATAACAGAGCTAGACAGATGAAACAGAAATAGACAGACACATAGATATATAGACAGATAGACAGACAGATAGATAGATAGACAGACAGACAGACAGATAGAAAGACATGTAGATAGACAGATACAACAGTGAAAACGGGGGTTCCCTGCAAAATTCATTCATCAATGTCACTGCCTTATCAGTAGTTATCTGACAATTGTCATAACACCATTCTTCAAGGAGTTTCATATATACTCCAGGATGTCAAAAACATTGTGGGACCTATAAATACTTTATATTTTATAGCAGTAAATGCCCCAAGGCAGGGAAAATGTTCACCTGTTGGGGGATTGTGACTATTTGAGTACTATTTCAGTACCTAATATTAGTGTTGAAAAAGATTGGCAGAAATCAAAAAAACTATTATAAATTGTAATTATCAGAACAAAAAAAATTATATAAATTAAAAAAAAAACTAAAAAAAAATGTATATCCGCAATTCTTCTGCAACAGCAGGCTTGATATTGCCATCAGGTGACATCCAGCACCAACTTGGCGGGGTTATATCTCGGTAAGTACTGGCCCTAAAAATTTTTTTTTGCCTATCCTGTTTATAAAAATGCGCTCTTCATTTTTTTTAAAAATTTTTTTTTTTTTTTTTTTTTAAAATATTCGGGCAGTACGTAGTGAACGTAGATCTATGTGTGGACAGTTTAAAGGGTTTAAAATGCAGGAAAAGCATTCAAGAAAAAGGGAAGGACAGTCAGTATGCCTGACAGGGCTGCAATTAGCTGGAGGGGTTCAACCTTCACCAGTCCTTGTCTGAAAGACCTACACAGATTCAGTACTTCAAATTACGTGTTCGGGGAAAAAGCTGTTTGCGATGATAATTCTTGCTACATGAACCCAGTTTTCCAGGGTAAATTTGTTCTTGTATTATGAAGGGGGCAGTGTACTTGGATCCCAAAAAAGTGTTCCACTATATTTACTATGTACCTTAATATTTTGTGTCTGTATACATCCAGTATTCTATTTTTTACTGTTCAGTAGCATAGCATCTGGAGAGTTGCATATTTATTCTATTTCTATACTTGACCATCTTATACAGTATGGCTTAAACCCAGAAAATATTTCCATCTTTGTTTACTCATTTATTTTACTATGATACAAAATACCATAGCATATTCAGCATATATTTTTTTTTTTTTTTTGTTAAAGGTAGCTCAGTTTTTTTTTTTATTCACTTTGGGCCCTTTTCCCCCACCAAGGCCAGGTAAAAGGTACCATGTTATGTCTACCGGGAGTCTACCTGGAGAGAACCCCAGGGGTCAACGCCCCAGGGCCCCGGTCCGTGACCAGGCCTCCTGTTGGACCAGAGCCTGATCAACCAGGCTGTTACTGCGGGCGCCGCAGCCCAAACGAGGAACCAAGCCCGGCTGGTCAGGTCCCCGATTTAGGTGCCTGTCCAGTCCTGTTGAAGCAGCCGGGGTTTTTGTTGGAAATTTCCCTGATGTTGCGGGGAGGCAGTTAAACAATTTTGGGGCCCCCTGACACTTATTGTGTTGTCCCTCAACGTGCTAGTGGCCCCCCTGCTCTTCTTTGGGGGGGATGTTAATCGCCGCCAGTTTTTTTGCTTTCGTAGGGAGTGATTTTTGTGTCAATTTTGGTTTTAAGCCTCGAAATTTTCCATGTGTATATAATAATGTATTTTCCCCCCCTGCGTTCTAGGGGTACATGTTTGGGAATTTGCGTTCCCAGTAGTTGAGGTGGTTTATCGCACTTATGCGTGCGGTGAAGGTTCTCTGCACATTTTTGGGCAGCAATTTCACCCCCCAAAGGTGCCGTTGGTTTCAGCAATATTCTAGCCTAGATAGAACAACGTCTGTAAGTGTCAACATGGGGTTGGGATCCCTGGTTTTGAAGGTTCTCATTATCCATCCTGTCATTTTCCCAGCAGATGCAATTGCTACTTTGTTATGGTCCTTGAAGGTGAGATCCTCTGAAAGATCATCCCAGGTCTTTTACATTAGTTTTCGCTCTTTGTGTGGTTGGAATATACTTGGGATATACGTATACTGTATTTGCCCTTTTTCTGGATAGTTATTAAGCTACTTATACTGAAAAATGTATTTTTAAATTTTTCACTATTACATTAATATAAATGAGTTAGTAACTGATCATTTCAATAGATCTCTTGATATTTATGACTTTTTAAAGGCTTTATGTATCACTGCTATAAGTTTTAAAAGTATTTTATAATGAGCATGTGAAATTTTTTTACAATAAGGTTCTCTACACTTAAAATTTTTTTGTTCTGTATATTGCCGATGTAATGACTGGTCACCCCACTATAAAAAAAAAAAGAAGGAGAGTGAGGGGTTTAAAGTTAAGTTTGGATATGCTTGATCCAAAAATTTTTCTGTGAAAACCAGAAAACCTGCAGAGAAGTTATTAGTAAGTGTCATTTTTATGATTTGATTATAACCTTCATTTACATATATAGCCATTTTTTTTTTTTTTTTTTATATAGCCATATCATTTATATTTCTAAATTAATCATAAAATATGTAATTTTCTATATATATTAGGTCCATTTACATAAAGTGTTCTCAATATTCCTCACCCAGTTTTTCTTAATTTTAACAAATGCAATAATTATCGTAATCCCAAGTTAGTTTTGAGTAGCTATTTTATAACAGTACTAAACAATATCCTTCCACAGCCAAGTTTCCTGCTGCTTTTTGGACAAATATTAACCTGTGATGCAGTGGAGGGTCTCAAGTGCTTGAATTTAGATAATAACAAAGACTGTTATAACTAAAATCTCATTCTTCTGTGAATGTGATGAAACAACCCCCCGTGTCAACAACTTTTTCAGTAAATATTACTAGGATCTAGATATATTTTGGGAAGACTAGAAGATTAGTGCATAGTTTGTGCTTTGCCTATACGTTCTAGTACATCAGAAGAACATAATTTTTCTTACAATCTGACAAAGTAACACTGGTACTGTTTTATGGAATGATTCCTGGAAAGAAAATGTTTTTCTGGTTTTAAATTTCAAGAGCTTGATGAAACCTGATATTTACAGAAAGTGGGTTTAAAAACCCGATATTTTTCATATTCAGTGACTTACAGGAAATGGTTTAAAAATGACCATCATTAGTGAAACTTAGTTAACCGATAAACAGATACACCCTCAGAGATATGCTCTCCAAAATGAGATTAGATTGCAACAAAATTGAGCTTTTTAAACTAACAGTTTCATCCTTTTTTGGGAGTCATTCAAATACATGGTCATCAGTGAGCCTGTTGACAGTACCGAGTTTTTAATGTAAGCAAAAACCTTAAAGAACTTCCCCCACAGCTAACAGTGAAACAATTTAAAATATAGCCTAACCCATTACTGTTTTGATGAAAAATAATCGCAATTTTTGAGTGTATAAAAAATCTTCATTTGGACCCTGTGGTAATGACTCATAGTTCCTATAGCAACACTGGCTAATCATCTCATAGAAATGCACATGGTGATCAAAATCAGTCATCGGATACACTAAATATTATAACACTATACACTAAAAAATAATATTTTTTTAACATTCTCACCTCCCACTGTTTAGGGTGACCAAAAAAAAAGGGGGAAAAAACATTCACTGTCTTTCCCCCAGTTGTTGTCTTGCCAGAAGTGTGCTGACATCATATTTCAGATACCCCCCAAAACTGAAACTCACTACCCGGGAGGTAGGACTTGATCCTACCCCCGGGACTCAGCCCAACCATTTTCCCCTGAATTTTGCTCACACTTCAAAACTTGCTCAGCCTCAAAACTTCCTTTACCCCCCCCCTTAACCTTTTCTGTTTCGTGTATTTACGTCTTACTAGCCAATGTTTCGGAATATTAAAACCTTTTCAGCGGCCTCAAATCAACAGGAAAAGCTGGTAGGCCTACATGTGAGAGAATGGGTCTGTGTGGTCAGTGTGGGAGTATAAAAAAAAAACGGGGCCAGTGGTGCATTTTGGGGGCGCCATTTCAGTAGTCCTTTTCCCTGCCTAGCGGGAAAAATTACTCCCTTTGGGCCTCTGGCTTCTCTTCCTTAATGATAGCTCTAACACAGATGGGTGTCTCTGAAGATAAATTTCATGGTTTTGAGGAGTTTGTGACTGAAAAAAGTGCCCAGGATACCAGAAGGAAGGAAGAAAAAAGAAAATAAGGAAGGAAGGAAGAGATGAGAGGAAGGAAGGAAGGAAAGAAAGAGATGAGAGGAAGGAAGGAAAAAAGAAGTAAGGAAGGATGAAAGGAAGAAGGAAGGAATTAAAAAAGAAAAAAAGGAGAAAGGAAGGAAGAAAGAGATGAGAGGAAGGAACAAAAGAAGTCAGAAAGGAAGGAAGGAATGAAGAAGAAAGGAAGGCAGGAAGGAAGAGATGAGAGGAAGGAAGGAAGGAAATATGTAAGAAGGAAGGCAGAAAGAAAGGAAGGAATGAAGGAAGAAAGGAAGCTAGGAAGGTAGGTATGAAGGAAAGGAAGGAGGTTGTGGGGAAGAAGACTTGGGTCCCCTTTGTGTTGACAGGTTGACAGGCAGTGTGGGTGGTGAGTAATGGTATAATATGTCATTTTGACAGCTGCCTTACCCTGACTCAGCAAATTTAGATGTCCACACACACACACACACACACTAGCTTGGAGCTTTGAAGTGCTAATTGCAGTTGATGGAAAGTGTCCAGTCATTATATATGTGTATATATATTATAGAACAATAGTAATAAACAATTTTTTTATTGTTGGTTGGTGTAAACTAAGTTTTGAAAACATATAATGATACTAATGTTTGTGCGATTATTGTGTTGCATACGAGTGTATATATATATACATTGCACCTTACTTTGGTCTCACAGGCCACATAAGTTACGTAAAAATAAAATAGTGAAAAACAAGAAACCTAAGAAAGGAAGTAACCAAAGTTTACCGGGTGAGTGGCATTCGCCGCTGTTCCCATACAAGGCTCATTTTTGCCAACTTTACACCTCTATATCTCGGTAAGTACTGATCGCAAAATTTTTGGGGGATTTAAACAATCAGAAGAATAATCTTAACATTTTGATAAGAAAAATAATTTTTGTTTTTTTTTTTCAAATATTTCCCGACATAGAATGACAGTTTCAGAGGGGCCTCTGACAGTCAAAGGGTTAAACATTTCCTGGGATGACCCTACACCTCCTTCCACCTCTTATTCATTCTGTTTTGGTACATTGTTTCTAAATGCACAAATCACTCCACAGATACTTCAACACACCATTCACCTTTTTTTCCAAAGTCAGTTCTGTGGTTCAATGCCTCTTTCATAGACCCATCTGCTGACTAATCACCTCCCAAATACGTATCTGAATACATTAATTTTCTCCATACTCCTTCCCTCCATTCTAATATCCACTCTTTCATTTCCTAGATTTTTGTTGTTACTCTCATCACCTTGCTCTTACCTATGTTCATTTTAATTTCCTTTTTTTTTTATATACCCTCCCAAATTCATGTACAACATAACTTACAATATATTGTGTGAACTTAGAAAACTAGTAAATAATAACTCTTCATGGTTACATGAATGATTAGCCAGTGATTCATTCATGTGCATAACAATTCACATCTAGAAATTTATGGAAGCAGCCAATGTTTTAAAAAAAGTTAATGACATAAAAAATTTCTGATGGTACTCATTCTAGAGTATGAAAAACTTATAATGCTCTGCATTATATAAATCAAGTCAGACCCCAGACTCTCATCTCATTTTATGCTGAAATACTTCATTTTATTTTAGACAATACTGTATTAATTTGAGATTCTCCATGAAAGAGAAGTTTATGTAGTGTATATTTATTGAATATTCCACATTCATTTGTTTTATATTATAATTTAAATTGTAGTTAGAGTATACTCCATAATATGAGCTAAAAAATTTGTTTTCCCAGTAGTTTTACTTGTGTCATTGTACAAAACTGTGATGTTTCTAAATAATGTAAAAAATTTTCTCTCGTTTATCTGTTGTGACTGAGCAGCTCTGGATCAACCACTACTCTGGTACCATGTGATGCCTGGTCACCATGGATCAATGACATTAAACCCCTGGCAGGCAGATGGTGATACTGAATTCAAGACTTTACAACAGCTGCGAGACAATTACCAGTTTTGTCTGGAGGTTAGTATATTTCCTGGTAGTATATGTTTCCAACTTAAATTTATAATGTTTCAACTTACAGTGTTTCAGCTTATCAAAGAATCATTTGTAACATTGAAACTGTTAGCTTTAGAAGACAGTAATACAAGTATGATCATGTGTCAAGTTTTTAAATATAGAGTAACATTCACAAAGCAATTATTTTATCAGTAGTAATACTTTTGACCTCATTCATATATTGGGGATCCCATTGTTGATTTTATCCTCATGTCTTAGTAGGGGAAGCTGTCACACACTACTGACTTGCATATAAATTTTTTTAACCGAGTCATATAGTATACAGTTAGGTAGAAGGTGGACAAAAAAGAAAATTATATATGTTTTCTAGTTTCATTATCACCAAAAGTGTTTTGTCATTTTTGCTTTGATATATTATATTAATTTTCCAAAAAGTACAATAGGGACAGCTATTCAACATATATTTCAGGCACTTCTTCAACAGTCTTTGTTAATATCCTTGACATTCTGTTGGGAGTGACATCTAAACTGTCATATCTGGGCGCATCTGCAAAGACAGTGATTATGGGGAATGATGGTGAAAGTGTTTCTTTCATTTTTGGGTCACCCTGCCTCAGTGGGAGACAGCTGATGTGTTAAAAAAAAAAAATTTCTTTTGTACAGTATACAGGGAAAAAAACATAGTTGTGCAATGCATTTCAAGCAGACTTATTAAATTTATAATAAACTAGCTAAAAAAAGTATATTACATAGAAGTTCATGAGAATTTAATGAAGTGACAAGGAGTTAGGAGAATGAAGTACAGTAATTGTTTTCTTGTTAGTGAAAGAGGAAAACAAATAAAAAATTAATTAATGGTATGTATGTAGTTTGTTTGTCATGAGAAATATGAAATTTTTTTCTCAGTTTGAGACTTAGTCATATGATGATCCAAGAACCATTTTGATTACTGAACTAAATCCTTCCACTGACTCACCAGTTCATTCCTATTACATATTAACCCTTTCAGGGTTTGGGCCGTACTAGTACGGTTTACGTGCCAGGGTTTTCGTCGTACTAGTCCCCAAATTCAAAGCCCTCAGATAAAGGGAAACAGGCTGATAGGCCTAGATGTGAGGAATGGGTCTGTGCGGTCAGTGTGCGCAGTATAAAAAATCCTGCACCACACAGTGCATAATGGGGAAAAAAAAAAAACTGACCGTGTTTTTGGTTCAAAACACGACTTTGCAGTCTATTTTCGTATAGTATTTATGCTTGTATTGTCGTTTTCTTAATTTCATTTGATAGAATGAATGATATATTACAGAAATAGAGATAATTTTTGATGGTTTCACGATGACAAGTACCTTGAAACTGAGCGCAAAGTAGCGAAAATGTTTGATTTTTGCCGATGTTCAAGAGTAAACAAATCACGCCATCGTCCAATACACATCTACTGGTAGTCTAATATTCTTGCACAAGTGCCTGATATTATTTATACCATTTTTACAATGATGCAGTTGTATACATAACAGTAAATCTTCTATTTTTGTGAGAATAAAAATTCAAAAAGGAAAGCAAAAGTAATGTAAGAGGGGCCTGGAGACGTGACTAATGAACAGATAAAATGTTATTTGAGTCTAGAATGTCTGTCTCGTTTATTCTGGACCTATTTTGAAATTGGCATCTTTTGAAATTTGTGGGGAAATTGGAAATTGCCAATTTCTGACCACCTTATTGGTAGTTGAAATCGGTAAATTGGCGGTTTCTTATACTCAATTGATAGAACAAATGGAATTCTAGTGAAATAGCTATAATTTTAGTAGACTGAAACATTGGGAAATTTGCCGAAAATAGGGCCCCAAGTGGAAATCACCGATGCATAAATGTCATCGATACCGCTAATTTACGAGCATAATCCGTTAGTTTTCCATCAGATTTCATAATTTTGGTGGCGTTATGATTGGAAAAAGATTCTCTTATCATTTCATAAGAATTTTTTTTTTTCCGGAAAATTTGCAACCCCTGAGAACAGTCTGGGGAGAGGGCCTGCGACCCCCCAAAAGGGGTTTAAAAAAAAACTTTATAAAATGTAATATAGTAGGTTTTTTTCCCATATAAAAACCAGCGGATCACCACATAGATGTTCCTACAAACTGCTTTTCTCTGCTTGTAGGTCCCTATTTAAAGCTTTCCATGGCCTTTGTGTTGCAGCCCTTATGTGAAATTTCTATGTATTCTTGCACAATAAACCTTCATTTATTTTTGATACATACTAATTTTATGCACATAGTTTTATTAACCTATGAGATTTGCAGTAATTATGAAGAAATGTTGAAAGTGTTGAATGATGATGAAAGTATTTTCTTTTTGGGATTTTCTTTCTTTTGGTCACCCTGCCTCGGTGGGAGACGGCCAACTTGTTAAAAAAAAAAAAAAGAAGAAGTTATTGGTCACTCATCATGATAGTAAAAGAAATTTTAGCAACATGTCATAACTTAGTCATGGTGAAGGCAACATACAGTGAATTAAACCATACCATGGGGAAATAGAACCCGTGATCAGAGAGTCATAAAATGACCGACGCGTTTACCAGGGCCAGTTGGCCCAAAAAGTTGTCAACAGGTATATTTATCAAAACCATAGAAAGGTTATGCTAACCTTCCTATGGTGTATAAAATACCTAGTTGGATGAATCTTTTGTAGCTAGGCCCAGTGGCTGACGTCTGGAAATTTTATGACTGATCGTGGGTTCTATCCCCATGGTATGGTTTGTTTGCACGTGTCATTACGATTTCTGAGTGATTGATATGGTGTAAATATTAACACAGAAAACATGATAATAATAGAAATAATTAATAGAGGTGATGATAATATGGCCAGGAGCATTTACTGTTTTTACATAGGTAATTAAAGTTATAAAGTAACTGATAGTATGATGATTCAGTCCAGCGGAAATAGTGGAATGCTCTGCATAGTTAGTGTTTTTCAAATAGCTTGTTCCTTTATAACTATACATAACTATTTCGTTGTATTTGGAAATAAAAAATTATTTTAATTTTCATTAAGAACCATTAAATGGTTTTCTGCTTTATTCTTTGTCTTTCTCCCGTTGTTTTTCTTTATAAAAAAAGAATGCCTCTTTTGCCCAAATTCAAATATTTCAATGCCTATGTACTGTAATTAGGAAAAGGTTCATGCAACTATTGGCATGTTCAGGTGTTGTCTGAAATTTATGCAAGTTATTCCTAATTATGCTCTCAGTGTGATAACTTGAGAAGACCTCTTCCCGATCACTCACATTTTCATCACTGGTGTGTCCTACTTTTAAAAAGGGTTTGGGGTTGTTATTAGAGTGTGTTGGTACCCATTTGTTAATTTTTATTTTAAAATGATCTAGCATGTTTTCCTTTATGGAGATATGGGGGTATCTTTCTTGCAGCAACCAAAAAGCATCTAGTTACAGTACTGTATTGTCATATTTATGAGTAAATGCAAAATCCATAGAAATCATAGAGCATGTAGCTTCAGTATTGTAGGAATTCTGAAGGCAGTGATGCTTTGGGCTTATACTGGTTCAGCTGGGGCAGGAACTATAAGGTAGAGATGCTGCATAATTGTCCTGATTCATAAGACTTTTGGGAAGAAGGATGTGCACAATCAGAAGAGATGAGGAGGAGGAGAAGAAGGAGGTAGACATAAATAATGATTAGCATATATAAAAAAAAAAGTATTGCCTTTAAGTATTCATCATTTTTTTTCCTATACATTTGGGAATTAAAGGGGTATTTTATTTTATAAGATATTTTTTGCCACATTTTTATAAAAATGACATTCTGCATTACTGTTTTTAAAATCAGCTATTTCGATAATCCATTGTAACAGCTGTTTCTATGGCTTTGTCTGGTAGATGGTTACAAAAGAGTTCAGGACATTTTCTCCTTAATCAGTATTATCTGGCTATCTCTACATATTTTTAAGAAGATTAGACTGTATATCTCAGACATTTTTGATAACCTTAGGGCAACCAGACATTGAGTGTGGGGAGACAGCCACCGGTGTAAAAACTGCTGCAGATAAGGGCACGCTGTGATGTTAGATAGGGCCCTTTTACAACATGACCAGGAGCGTGGTAGCCTTGACTACAAGATTAGATACTATTGTTCATGTGGTGAGATAAATATAATTTGTTTATCTTTTTGCTTTTTTATTGCCGAAAAGTCCACTTTTTTTTTCCTTTTATCGTTTTTTTAATTTTCTTTCTTTCAGCGCACTACCGTATCCCCCCGAGGCAAAAAAAAAAAAAAAAAAGTTTCTTTTTTAAATTTATAATAAAACAGGAGAAGGGGTTACTAGCCCCTTTTTCCCTGCTTTTAAATCGCCTTTACGACACGCATGGCTTATGGAGGAAGAATTCTGTTCCACTTCCCCATGGAGATAAGCAAAAAAAAAAAAGAACAAGGACTAATAAAAAAATAGAAGAAACCCCAGAGGGTATGTATATATATGTTGACATGCATGTGTAGTGTGACCTAAATGTAAGTAGAATTAGCAAGACGTTCCTGAAATCTTGCATGTTTATGAACAGAAAAGAAACCCGCAATCCTCCCTCATGTAAAACAATTACAGGCTTCCGTTTACACTCACTTGGCAGGACAGTAGTACCTTCCTGGGTTTGGTGTCTACCACCCTTACCCCCATTTTATATATATATCCTTCCTTAAAAAGTGGGATTAATTAAGCACAATATAATAAAACTCTCCTGTTAATTCACATGTAGTATTGTCAAATGTATGTACGGGAATATTTTTGCATATTACTACATCCTTGTTCATTTGTGGCACATAGTAGTAATATAATTATTGAATAGGTAGATAATTTTGATTGGTCACACATAATATAAAATCCCCCGGATCAACACCCAGCTGATTTTCAGTTTTCCATTGTTGAGTAACTAAATAATATTAATTGTCCTATCAGTGATCTTTCCAGTTCACATACAGTGGCAGTTTTTTTTTATTAAATTGAAGAGCAATAGTAGCATTGCTAAGTATAATTCATCAAGTAATGATTAATAACACATTATTCTTTTTTTCATAATAAAACATTAAGGGGCCCCCCCGTTTGTAAAAAATTCACTCCTGAATCTGCTCAAATGCCATTACCCAACAATTTACTCCCCTTTAAAGGAAAAAATTTTACGAGGTTAGCTATTTCAGACCCCAAAAAAAACACTTCCACAAGAACTTACAAAAATTTTACTTACATAATTCAGATTTGGGTATTTTTAACCGAGGGTCCACTGTACTATAATAAAGTCCTGATCAGCCATTTCCCCATTTTACACCAGCCATGTGAAAAAAGATACAGTACTATACAGTGGACCCCCTCGAGCAAAATTCATTCCAGTTCCAAAACCTGCTCAAGTGCCATTACCAAGAATTTACTTCCCTTTAAAAAATAATGTCACGTAGGTTAGTCTATTTCAGACCCCCAAAAAAACACTTCCACAAGCACTTCAATATTATACTTACATAATTTTTCATTTCCGGGGGCTCGTTTGGCAGGGGGCCACTGTATTAATTAAAAGAAAGAGATTTTAACCCCCAAACTGTCCACACGTAGATATACGTTCATTGGGTTTCTACTCCCAAAGTAGATTACGTTTTATTTTCATTCCTTCAAATTTAGTGCGATAGGCCCGAGCGCCTAGACATGAGAGAATGGATCTGCGCCCTCAGTGTGCGCAGTATTAAAAAAAACTGGGACCATTTGTACCTTGTGGGACCCAGTTCAATTGAGTGCCAGCTAGAGCAAAATGTGGCAAACACCAGGGGGTTCACTGATGTCATGCCATTAACAC
>WNWK01048067.1:0-13686 GCA_009830355.1 Cherax destructor
TTTTCCCATAAATTTAATTGCAGTAGAAATTTATTTAAAAGTGTGAAAATGTAAGTATTTTAGCTAAAAATGAGTTTTGCCAGAAAAGCACTCAAACCGCTCTAAAATGTCGAAATATGCAATAAAATACGTTTTTAGCACTTTTTTCTGAGCTTTTTAATGTTTCATGTTTTTTTCGAAAAAAATTTGAAATATTCTATAAAATTTTGATTTTATAGATTTTAATGAGATTTTTAAAAATATTAAAAAATTTTATAAATATTAAAAAATGTTATAAAACGATATTTTATTGCATTTTGACGATTAAGGCATTTTCACGGATTTTTGAAAACTATTTTTTTAGATAAAATATACCTATGGTAAGCTTCTAAAAGAAAATCATAAAATTTTGCTTACTTTTAACATAAATTTCAATTGCACTAAAATTTCTATTTAAAAGTGTGAAAATGTAACTATTTTAGCTAAAAAATGAGTTTTGCCAGAAAAACACTCACACCGCTCTAAAACGTCGAAATATGAAATAAAATACGGTTTTAGCACATTTTTCTGAGCTTTTTAATGTTTCATGTATTTTCGAAAATAATATGAAATATTCCATTAAAATATTGATTTTTATAGATTTTTAATGGGATTTTTTAAAAATATGTACATAATTAATAAATATTCAAAAATGCTATGAAACGTTATTTTATTGCATTTTGTGAAAAACTATAAAACTTGATTTTATTGCATTTTTTGACGATTTAAGACATTTTCAAGGATTTTCTGAAAAACTATTTTTTGATAAAATATACCTATGAGTAAGCTTCCTAAAGAAAATCATAAAATTTTCTTCTTTTCCCATAAATTTCAATTGCACTAGAAATTCTATTTAAAATTGTGAAAATCTAAGTATTTTAGCTGGAAAAATGAGTTTTGCCAGAAAAGCACTCAAACCGCTCTAAAACGTCGAAATATGCAATAAAATACGATTTTTAGAACATTTTCTGAGCTTTTTTAATGTTTCATGTATTTTTCGAAAATAATATGAAATATTCTATAAAAATATTGATTTTTATAGATTTTTAATGGGATTTTTTAAAAATATGTAAATAATTAATAAATATTCAAAAATGCTATAAAACTTTATTATATTTCATTTTTTGACGATTTAAGACATTTTCAAGGATTTTGTGAAAAACTATTTTTTAGATAAAATATACCTATGAGTAAGCTTCCTAAAAGAAAATCATAAAATTTTGCTTACTTTTCCCATAAATTTCAATTGCAGTAGAAATTCTATTTAAAAGTGTGAAAATCTAAGTATTTTAGCTGAAAAATGAGTTTTGCCAGAAAAAACACTCAAACCGCTCTTAAACTAAAATATGCAATAAAATACGATTTTAGCATATTTTTCTGAGCTTTTAATGTGTCATGTATTTTTCGAAAATAATATGAAATATTCTATAAAAATATTGATTTTTAGATTTTGAATGGGATTTTTTAAAAATATGTAAATAATTAATAAATATTCAAAAATGCAGAGAACTTGATTTTATTGCATTTTTTGACGATTTAAGGCATTTTCAAGGATTTTCTGAAAAACTATTTTTTAGTAAAATATACTTGTGAGTAAGCTTCCTAAAAGAAAATCATAAAATTTTGCTTACTTTTCCCATAAATTTCAATTGCAGTAAATTCTATTTAAAAGTGTGAAAATGTAAGTATTTTAGCTAAAAAATGAGTTTTGCCAGAAAACACTCAAACCGCTCTAAAATGTCGAAATATGCAATAAAATACGATTTTAGCACATTTTTCTGAGCTTTTTAATGTTTCATGTATTTTTCGAAAATAATATGAAATATTCTATAAAAATTTTGATTTTTATAGATTTTTAATGAGATTTTTTTAAAAATATGTAAATAATTTATAAATATTAAAAAATGTTATAAAACGATATTTTATTGCATTTTTTGACGATTCAAGGCATTTTCACGGATTTTCTGAAAAACTATTTTTTTTAGATAAAATATACCTATGAGTAAGCTTCCTAAAAGAAAATCATAAAATTTTGCTTACTTTTCCCATAAATTTCAATTGCACTAGAAATTCTATTTAAAAGTGTGAAAATGTAACTATTTTAGCTAAAAAATGAGTTTTGCCAGAAAAGCACTCACACCGCTCTAAAACGTCGAAATATGAAATAAAATACGGTTTTAGCACATTTTTCTGAGCTTTTTAATGTTTCATGTATTTTTCGAAAATAATATGAAATATTCTATAAAAATATTGATTTTTATAGATTTTTGAGGGAAAAAGTCCATAGATAGGAGTGATGAAAGTGCGAAGGTATGTAGAGTGATGGTTGAGTGGTAGTTTGCTGGTTAGGTGGGGTGAGTGTCTCGCTGCTGCATACCCCCCCTTTTCACCCGGTGAGAGGTGTAATGCTAGGCTTCGGATGCCGGTTGAGATCACTTGACTGGCCTCGCTCGATCCCACTGTAAGTACTTCTCGTATCTTCATTATTATATGTGTAAGAGCTTCACTCTAATTATTTTTGGAGCTTCACTCATGTTTAAAAACTATTCACTTCTGCTATGTCCTGCCTTGGTTTGGTAAAAATTATTACAGTTCGCCATTTCTTTTAAGGCCTTATGCCTACTATGTAAATTAATGCTAGAGTGGTGAGTAATTATTGTGGTTTTCACAGTCCTCTGTGTCCGCTCGGATCATCGGATTCAAGGCTGAGTGGGTGGCCGTGTACTCAACAAGGTGAGAAACAGAGAACGATCACGATTTCTGAATTACCACCAGGATTAACCCAGAACAATAGAAACATCAGGCAACTGGACGTCACTAGGGACAACTTTCAACTGAGTCCCTTACATCATATGTGACATTGTAACAGTTTTGGAAGACTGTCGGATTTGTGGTAAAACTAGAGCAACAACAACAACAACAACAACAACACCACTAACCACCACCACGGAGTTCTCTCTTGAGATTCATTGCTTCAGTGATAACGTCCACAGCTGTAAATATTTAGCTTTGAATCATATATATTTTTGTTTTCATTTTTCATTTTCTTTTAATATAGGATTATTATAATCATATTTAAGTTTTTATTATTTAAATTTCATTCTATTACAACAAAGTGTTTATTTTCTTGTTATTAGTCTTTTTCTATTATACTTTCCTGAGGAAGATTGGCGACAACCTTCCAAGTGGCGACCTTGCCAGGATTCGACTCAAGGATTCGACGCCTCGAACACGACTCGACGCTACTCTGGACTTGAGCCGGCGACACCTGACGACATTATTGGAACTCCGCCAACAGTTACGCGGTGCACCTCAAACGCTCCACACCACCGACGGTTGCCACCCTTCATAAGTATTCATTTACTACTAGTAGGACTACAGATAAGGTATTTAAAGGATTTGGTGATTGTTAATTACTCTTTGTTTATGTTAGTCAAGTCAAGGCAGGATGTGCTAGTTACTTCTGCCACCTTTGTTTTGAGCTTGAAGATTATTTTAGAATAGACTCTAGGGATCCGAGATTTTCCAGTGATAAATCTTCTTCATTGAGTTCTTGTATGTTATATCAAGGGAACTGTCATGGACACTCTTGATTATAGTGGGAAGAAGTGGATGGTCAAGTGATCCCTTCTCCTTCTGGTTGGTCGGACTGGCATAGAACCCTCCGGTCAAATTTATTTAAAATCAAGTAGGGATTGAACCCTCCGGTTTTGTTTTACAGTTGTAGGGACGGATTTGAACCCTTTTTCTTTATATCTGTTTCTTTTCACCCAGTAAGTTAATTATCCCGGTTGGTATGGAGGAATACCAGTTCTGGATGAATGTGGGGTTAAGCTAGGTATTTCGGGGAAAACTTTAGAATCTTTCATTGCTGCTAAGACTCAGGAAAGAAAAATGAAATTGAAAGAGAAAAACAAGAAAGACAGTTAGAAAAAGAGAACGAGAAGAGAAAAGGAGAAGAAAATTGAAAGAGAAAAACAAGAGAGAAGTTAAAAGAGAACGAGAAGAGAAAAAAGGAGAGAGGGAATTGAGAGGAAGAGAGAAAGGAAAAAGAAAAAATTGAAAGAAAAAAGAGAGACAGTTAGAAAAAGAACTAGAAAAAAAAAAAGAACGTGAAAAAGGTTGATCGGGAAGAAAGGCAAAAGATCGAAGAAAGAGCACAATTTGAGAACAACGGGCTGGGGAACGTGGGGGTACGCACTCTGGAAAATTAGAGGGAAAGAGAAAGCTGAGAACATGGGGGAAGAAAAAAAGATCTTGGAAGTGAAAAGCTCGTCTAGACTTAGAGAATAGGAAACTAGGTCTTCCCAGCAGCAATTAAATGAGGGGTAGTGGAGCGTCCCCTCCTTCTTCCCCACCCCCAATTACCACCCTTCACGAGGGGGAAGACATAACTTCTTATATTATCAGATTTGAAAATAAAACCCCTCTTGAATGGCCATTTGATTCGTGGGCTACTAGGCTGGGAATGTTATTTTCAGGGAAAACTTTGAACATTTATGCAACTTTTCATGATATCATTTGTGACTATAATCTGTTGAAGAAGGCAATTCTTAAAGCCTACCAGAAAACCACTAACTCTTAAAAGGAAGGTTTCAGGTATGGCATTCAACAGGTCAGAATTTCCAGCAGTTACAGATTACTTCTTCTTTGGTTTTTGATTTTTTGGGTAGACAGTGCAGAATTGATCACCTTATGAATCTCTTAGGATTTCATGGTTGCCGACCAGTTCCTGACGGTCCGCCCGAAATACGAACCTTCATTAGGGAATAATCTGATTTTGGCTGCGGAAGTTGCTGAGGCTGCTGACGTATGCGGAAGCCCTTTCCCCTTGGACCTGAAGGATCCCCAAAGGCAAAGTATCCGGATGGGAAGACTAAACCTCTGGTAGAAAGTAAACCAACTTCATTTTTTCCCAGTGTTACTTTTGTGGTAAGAAAGGGCATAAACGCCCGGTTGCCCTTCGGAAAGTTCAACAAATTGGAAAGGTGTTTCAAAGACTGTAATGAACGAGCACCCTTCTGTTCAGGGACAGTTAAAAGGTTTAATGTGTCTGGGTATTAAGAGACACAAATAAAGTATTTCATATCTGATAAACTGTTCCCTAATCTCAAAACCACCCCATGCCTCCCCCTATTCTTCAGACTACTTGGGCCGATCGGACACATTCCCAACCATCCGCTGTTACATTAGGTCTAAAAAGGTTTGGGGTGGTCCGAAGCCTCCCCGCCCCCATCACCTCATGTTCAGTACTTATTGGTAATGTAAAGGTCCTTTCTCCTTCAGAGGGGACCTTTCACTACCCACATGGGACGTAAGTGTTTCAGCTCCTCTTCCTGTAAATTCAAAAACCCCTCTTTTTTCCCAAGCTGTGGAACAGATGATGATGCTCTCGAAAAAACGAGGTAACGGGGGTCCCCTGTTAATTCTAATGAAAGTGATGATATTGTGTCTGAATCTATCCAGGTATTAACTAGGACACAAAAGCAAAGCACTAGCTTCTCCTGCCCATTCATCCTTTGATTTTTCCTGACCTAAAACCTTTGGAAATACTAAGGATGACTTTTTTCAAGTTACAACAATTGTCCTTCTCTCCAGAATTGCCATGATTCAGCTAGTGAAAATAAGGTTATTCAAAGGAAAGACTTTTCATACAAATTTGAATAATTAAGATTCTATACAAATCGGTATTTAAGCCTTTCAGACGAATAGCTTACTCCACTCTAGTTGTCCCAAGCAGTGCGGGGGAGACCATTCTTAAAATGGCCCAGTTTTTGGTGGCTGGACATTTCTCTCACCTAAGACCTTAAATAAAATTAGGACACCTATTTTTTGGCCAGAATGTCCTCAGATATCACTTTATATTGTGATCTTGTAAGGTTTGCCAACTGTTCATCCTCCCGAGGTACCCGACGAGTACCTATGGTTAAATCCTATTTTTACAGTACCCTTTGAGGGGAGTAGCCATGATTGTTGGTCTCTTATCACCACTTTCATCAGGGGACTTTTATTTCTTCATTAGTGGATTATGCTTCCAGTTTTCCTAAAATTTTTCCCCTTGAAGTCAATTACTACTATAGAGGTAGCTGAAGCCCTTTTGTCCATCTTTTCACGGGTGGGTATCCCCAGGAGATTTTGTCAGACCGGGGACGCAGTTCACCTCCGAACTTATGCAACATCTTTATCAACTTCTGGGGGTGCCTCTTTCCCACCCCATATCATCCACTGTAATGGGAGGATTGAACAAGCACTCCATCCAAAGTCCATTTTGGAAACTTTTTTAAACCTAAGGATTGGCATCTTACCTACCCTGTGCATTGTTTCCTAGGGAAGTTCCCAGTGATTCATTAGGGTTCTCCCCCTTTTGAACTTCTCTATGGTAG
This sequence comes from Cherax destructor, assembly GCA_009830355.1. Lineage (NCBI taxonomy): Eukaryota > Metazoa > Arthropoda > Malacostraca > Decapoda > Parastacidae > Cherax > Cherax destructor. The sequence goes on from WNWK01048067.1 coordinate 6,402, forward strand.
ACAGGCCAGAGGTCCACTTCAATCCTTCATGACTTATGGACTAATGAAGAAGGAAGTGCTGAGGTTAGTCTTCTTATAAATTTCTCCTGACTTAAGATCTAAACTAGGGGCCTCTGACTTAGTGTCTCAAAACTTAACTTTATCCATGAACCAATATAAAACCTATTTTGATGAAAAAGGTCAGAGGAGAAGTTTTAATTGGTGATGAATTCTGGTACTTTTCCCCTAAAGGCAAATAAATTATTAGTGGCCTGGAAAGGCCCTTACAAAATACTAAAGATTTGTGGGAAGGTTGATTACCTCATTGAAGTCAAGGGAAGCCTAAGCTGTATCATATAAACATTCTTAAAAAGTATTACAGGAGAAACATTAAAGTTGAATACTTTTGATGGGGTTTTTTTCCTCTAAACATGAGACAATCCCGGAGGAATGTAATGTGTGTGTTTTTGGGCACTCTGAGGTAGAAAGATGGGAAACCCTGATGTTGTAACTCTAAAACTCCCCAGTTCCTACTAACTTAAATATTAATGATTCATTGGACAAAAACAAAAACACGATCTCCTTAAATGTGAAAGGCTTTTTCAGATGTTTTAAAACATTCCCTGGGTTAACCTCCAGGTTATCCATAAGATTAATTTAGTCCAACATCCCATCAAACGAAAATTTTATACCCTGTGCCAGTTCATCTTAGGGTGGCATTCGACCGAAAGTGACAGATTATTAAAACTTAACATCATAGAACCTTCAGTTTCTTCTATTGTTCACCAGTGGTCATGGTTAAAAAAGAAGATAATTCTTAGACTTGCTATCGATTTTAGAGGACTGAATCTATCCTCGGTGGGTTGAACCTTGCCTTCATAGATAACGACCTCCATAAATTTTATGATGCCCTTTCTTTGAAATTGATATCCACAAGCATATCATCAAGTTAAATTAGACCCTTCGTCCAAACGGGACACCGCCTTCCCTACCCCCAAGGTCTCATGCAATATGGGGCAATGCCCTTTTCTCAACAATGTCTACCGTAAAAACTGATGAAGAAAGTTCTGGGTGATATGTAACGTTTCAGTTTATTTTGACAATATTTACGTCATGACATCTCGGGATGAAATCAAAACTTTGACGTCATTTTTGCGGAGTTGGGCACTGGCCTCACTGCAAAACCAAAAAAGTGCTTTCTGGCATACAACCAGATTAGATATCTAGGCTTTGTTCTAGCAAATAACTCCTTCAACCTCTTCCCCCAGAAAATCAAAGCCTTAACAGATTTAAATTCCAAGAACGAAAAAACCATGCGTAGCTTCCTCAGTTCTGTTAATTTCTATGCTAAATTTATCCCCAATATTACTAACCTCACCGGAAGTTTATCGGACTACCTTAAAAGTCTGTGGGGAACCTCTGGAACTTTCCGACATAGCTCGAAAAAAAAGTTTAATGAACTTAAAGAAATATTCTCCTAAAGGTATACTTAAGATTCCAGATTTGAAACCTTTTGCTTAAGAACTGATCCTCAAACGGTTTTTTGGTAAAATATTATTGCAAATAAAAGACGGCCCCTTTCCCTGTTGTTTCCTTAGTCGTAAACTTCTGGCCGAAACTAATACTCAACCATTGAAAAGGAATGTTAGCCCTTGTGTGGGGTATCTCCAAACAAGTTCTATTTCTGGGAAAGAATTCATTCTTGAAACAGATCATAAACCATTGGTTCCAAACTTTTAAGGAACCAACAGTCGCCTCTTGAGGTGGACATTAAATCCAGGCTTTTAAGTTTCTGTTGGATATCAATGGTTCATCTAATTATTTCTCTGACTGGTTAAGTCGTGACAGTCAGTAAAAATTTTGCTTATGCGACTTTTCATTTTTGGGACTTTTACCTCATAATTTCTACTTCTATTCCTTACACAGTCTTGGTATGGGGGGGTGTGAGGGAAAAGTCCATAGAAGATTTGAAGTGAAATATTGAGTGTGTTGATGGTAGTTTACTGGTTAAAAGTGAATAGAGATAACCGCTTAACCCTTTTTCACCTGTGATGATTAGTTCAATATGAGGTTTTATAAATATTGATTTTGCTAATTATCATTTTAAAAATATTATATTTATTATTTTATAATGTTAAAATATTATATTTATTAAAAGATAATTTTTGTTTTCCTGAATAGTTTGGTTAGTAAATTATTAAGTTACTCTAAATAAATATAACCTTTATGCCTACTTCAAATAATCTAATGTGAGTAAATTATTTGAATCTTCACAGTCCTCTGTTTTCGGATATGGTTCAAGGTGAGTGGGTGAAGCCGGTATCAAAATTGAAAAGAAACGTTTACATTCTAATTACTAACAGGGGGGGGGGGGGGGGGGGGGGGGGGGGGGGGGGGGGGGGGGGGGGGGGGGGGGGGGGGGGGGGGGGGGGGGGGGGGGGGGGGAAAACCGAAAAATAGTTTAGCACATTTCGAGCTTAATGTTTCGTATCATGGAAATAATAGTCATTACATAAATATGTGATTTATAGATTTTTAAGTGGATTTTGTAAAAATATGAAAATATAAATAAAAATGCTATACAAACTTATTATCATTTGACGATTCGAGCATTTCTCTTAGGATTTTTGAAACTTATTTTAGATAAATATAAATATATAAGCTTTAAGAAATCATAAATTTTGTTTTTTTCCATTTCATTGCAGTAAATTTATCTTAAATGTGAAAATTATTATAAAATGATTTCAGATAAGATCAAACTTTCAATTCGAAATTCAATAAATCGTTTATTTTAGCATTTTTTGAGCTTTTAATTTCATATTTTCTGAAAATTAGACAATTTCTAAAATTTTTTAATGGATTTTTAAAAATATGTAAATAATTTATAAATATTAAAAATGCTATAAAACGTTATTTTATTGCATTTTTGACGATTCAAGGCATTTTAAGGATTTTCTGAAAAATATTTTTAGATAAAATATATATAGTAAGCTTCCTAAAAGAAAATCATAAAATTTTGCTTACTTTTCCCATAAATTTCAATTGCAGTAGAAATTCATTTAAAGTGTGAAAATCTAAGTATTTTAGCTGAAAAATGAGTTTTGCCAGAAAAGCACTCAAACCAATCTAAAACGTCGAAATATGCAATAAAATACGATTTTAGCACATATTTCTGACCTTTTTAATGTTTCATGTATTTTTTGAAAATAATATGAAATATTCTATAAAATATTGATTTTTATAGATTTTTAATGGGATTTTTTAAAAATATGTAAATAATTAATAAATATTCAAAAATGCTATAAAACTTGATTTTATTGCATTTTTTGACGATTTAGTGCATTTTCAAGGATTTTCTGAAAAACTATTTTTTTGATAAAATATACCTATGAGTAAGCTTCCTAAAAGAAAATCATAAAATTTTGCTTACTTTTCCCATAAATATCAATTGCACTAGAAATTCTATTTAAAATTGTGAAAATCTAAGTATTTTAGGTAAAAAATGAGTATTGTCAGAAAAGCACTCAAACCGCTCTAATACGTCGAAATATATCATCAAATGCGATTTTAGCACATTTTTCTGAGCTTTTTAATGTTTCATGTATTTTTGGAAAATAATATGAATATTCAAAAAATATGATTTTTATAGATTTTAATGATTTTTTAAAAATATGTAATAATTTAAAATAAAATGCTATAAAACTTATTTTATTCATTTTTGACGATTAAAATTTTCAAGTTTTGAAAATATTTGATAAAATAATATTAGTGTTCCTTAAAAGAAAATCATAAAATTTTGCTTATTTCCATAAATTTCAATTGAAAAATCATTTAAAAGTTGAAAATTAGTATTTTAGCTAAAATATTTAGAAAATCAAACCGTTAAAATGAAATATAAATAAAATAATTTTAACATTTCTAGCTTTAATTTTCATTTTTTCGAAAATTTAAATTTCTAAACTTTTGATAATATACAGTATCAAGAAAACTATTCATTAATATTAATTTAAGAACATATTGAAATGATTTTAGCAACCCAAGCGAATAAAATTTATTTCTATTTTGTTTCATTCAAATAATATTATAAAATATGATTATATTTAATATTTAAAATATATAATAATATAAATTCATGAATCATTCATTGAAATTTATAAAATAATAGTTCCAAAAATAATTTTTTCAAAATGATATAAGAATAAATTCTAATATTTCGAACAACAATAAATAAACTTTAATTGATAATGTCTTTAAATAATATTAAATTTGATTATAATTAATGATTTAAAAAAAAATTAAATATTAATAACTTTTTTCATTTATACTTCAAGTTTCTGAAAACTATTTTTAGATAAATATACCTATAGTAAGCTTCAAAGAAAATCATAAAATTCTTTTTTCCATAATTCAATTGCAGAAATTTATTTAAAAGTGTGAAAATCTAGTATTTTAGCTAAAATGAGTTTTAGAAAGCACTCAAACGCTCTAAAACGTCGAAATATGAATAAAATCGATTTAGCAATTTCTGAGCTTTTAATGTTTCATGTATTTTGAAAATAATATGAAATATTTATAAAATATGATTTTATAGATTTTTAATGGATTTTAAAAATATGTAATAATTATAATATTAAAATGCTATAAACTATTTTATTCATTTTTGACGATTAAGCATTTTCAGATTTTTGAAAACTATTTTTAGATAAAATATACTTGAGTAAGCTTCCTAAAGAAAATCATAAAATTTTGCTTTTCCATAAATTCAATTGCAGTAATCTATTTAAGTGTGAAAATTATATTTTAGTAAAATGAGTTTGCCAGAAAGCACTCAAACTCTAAACGTCAAATATGATAAATAGTAGACATTTTCTGCTTAATGTTTCATATTTGAAATAAAAAATTCTAAAATATTGATTTTTAATTAATGGATTTTAAAATATGTAAATAAATAAATATTAAATGTATAAAACTTATTTATTCTTTACGATTACATTTTCAAGGATTTTCTGAAACTATTTAGATAAAATATACTATATAAGCTCAAGAAAATCATAAAATTTTGTTATTTTCATAAATCATTGAGAAATTTATTTAAATGTGAAATCAATTAGTAAAATGAGTTTGAAAGCACTAACTCTAAAACGTCGAAATATGCAATAAAAGTTGAATTTCTACTTTTAATTTTTATTCAAATAATGAAAATATAAAAATGATTTTATAATTTAATGGATTTAATGTAAATAATAATATTAAATATAAATATTTTATGCATTTGCATAATTTAAGTTTTTGAATTTTGAAAATAATATGTAAGCTCAAGAAAATCATAAAATTGCATTAAATTAATTAAAATAACATTTGAAATGGTTAGAAGCTCACTAGTATATCAAAATCATTAATTTCTAGCTTTAATTTTCATATTTAAAAATTAAATATCTAAAAAATTTGATTTTATAATTTATGATTTAATATAAATAATATAAATATTAAACTATAAGTTTTTATTTGACAAAGATTTAGGATTTTGAAAACTATTTTTTAGATAAAATATACCTATGAGTAAGCTTCCAAAAGAAAATCATAAAATTTTGCTTATTTTCCCATAAATTTCAATTGCTGAAATTATTTAAAAGTGTGAAAATCTAAGTATTTTAGCTGAAAATGAGTTTTGCCAGAAAAGCACTCAAACCGCTCTAAAACGTCGAAATATGCAATAAAATACGATTTTAGCATATTTTTCTGACTTTTAATGTTTCATGTATTTTCGAAAATAATATGAAATATTCTATAAAAATATTGATTTTTATAGATTTTAATGGATTTTTAAAAATATGTAAATAATTAATAATATTAAAAATGCTATAAAACTTGATTTTATTGCATTTTTTGACGATTAAGAGCATTTTCAAGGATTTTCTGAAAAACTATTTTTTAGATAAAATATACCTATGAGTAAGCTTCCTAAAAGAAAATCATAAAATTTGTTACTTTTCCCATAAATTCAATTGCTAGAAATTCTATTTAAAAGTGTGAAAATCTAAGTATTTTAGCTGAAAAATGAGTTTGCAGAAAAGCACTCAAACCGCTCTAAAACGTCGAAATATGCAAAAAATACGATTTTAGCACATTTTTCTGAGCTTTTAATGTTTCATGTATTTTTCGAAAATAATATGAAATATTCTATAAAAATATTGATTTTATAGATTTTAATGGGATTTTTAAAAATATGTAAATAATTAATAAATATTCAAAATGCTATAAAACATTATTTTTCATTTTGACGATTTAAGACATTTTCAAGGATTTTGTGAAAACTATTTTTTAGATAAAATATACCTATGAGTAAGCTTCCTAAAAGAAAATCATAAAATTTGCTTACTTTTCCATAATTTAATTGCAGTAAATTCTATTTAAAAGTGTGAAAATCTAAGTATTTTAGCTGAAAAATGAGTTTTGCCAGAAAAGCACTCAAACCGCTCTAAAACGTCGAAATATGCAATAAAATACGATTTTACACATTTTCTGAGCTTTTAATGTTTCATGTATTTTTCGAAAATAATATGAAATATTCTATAAAAATATTGATTTTTATAGATTTTAATGGGATTTTTAAAATATGTAAATAATTTATAAATATTAAAATGTATAAACGTTATTTTATTGCATTTTGACGATTCAAGGCATTTCAAGGATTTTCTGAAAAACTATTTTTAGATAAAATATACCTATAAGTAAGCTTCCTAAAAGAAAATCATAAAATTTGCTTATTTTCATAATTTAAGATGAAATTCTTAAGTAATTTTAGCTAAAAATGAGTTTTGCCAGAAAAGCACTCAAACCGCTCTAAAACGTCGAAATATGCAATAAAATACGATTTTAGCACATTTTTCTGAGCTTTTTAATGTTTCATGTATTTTTGAAAATAATATGAAATATTCTATAAAAATATTGATTTTTATAAATTTTTAATGGATTTTTAAAAATATAAATAATTTATAAATATTCAAAATGCTAGAAACGTTATTTTATTGCATTTTTGACGATTCGGCATTTTCAAGGATTTTCTGAAAAACTATTTTTTTGATAAAATATACCTATAAGTAAGCTTCCTAAAAGAAAATCATAAAATTGCAGTAAAATTTATTTAAAAGTGTGAAAATCTAAGTAAATTTTGCTGAAAAAAGAGTTTTGCCAGAAAAGCACTCAAACCGCTCTAAAACGTCGAAATATGCAATAAAATACGATTTTAGCACATTTTTCTGAGCTTTTTAATGTTTCATGTATTTTTCGAAAATAATATGAAATA
>WNWK01048068.1:0-13686 GCA_009830355.1 Cherax destructor
AAATGTGCTTTTCCCAGCATTGGGGTAAATAAATGGTATAGAATGGACAAAGGGAAATAAAAACACATAAGTAGTATAATGTGATCATTTATTGACTTGATAAAGCCTATTGTGTGGGCGAAACGTTTAATAAAGGATCAAATATTTTTTTGTTTATATTTGCTTTTGGGGACCCCCCCAATTGTAGGTACACCTTGATGATAAGGGCCCAACCCAACTTGTCGTTTGGGATAAAGGGGGAGACAATAGGTCCACCTTTCAACTATTCATGACTAACATTAGTCCATTTTACCTATTCGGGAGAACTATGTATAAATTTTTGCCCCACCATTTTCCCCCATTCAGATCGTCTCCCCCCTGGCTCCCCTTCATCTGGGTACTTCCTTACCCCAGTGACTACGGGGTGCCCTTAAACCCGGAGTACTTCCTTACACCCTTTTAGTGACTACGGCCCTTCAACTGGAGTATTCCACATCCCAGTGATTTGTGTCCCCAACTGGAATATTTCCTTACATCCCAGTGACTACTGTGCCCTTCAACGGGAGTACTTCCTTACATCCCAGTGCCCTACTGTCCCCTTTCAACTGGAGTACTTCCACTCCCAGTGACTACTGTGCCCTTCAACGGGAGTACTTCCTTACATCCCAGTGACTACTGTGCCCTTCAACTGGAGTCTTCCTTACATCCCAGTGACTACTGTGCCCTTCAACGGGAGTACTTCCACATCCCAGTGACTACTGTGCCCTTCAACGGGAGTACTTCCTTACACCCCAGTGACACTGTCCCCTTCAACTAGAGTATTTTACATCCCAGTGACTACTGTCCCCTTTTCAACGGGAGTATTTCCCTTTACACCCCAGTGACTACTGTCCCCTTCAACTGGAGTACTTCCCACATCCCAGTGACTACTGTGCCCTTCAACTGGAGTACTTCCTTACATCCCAGTGACTACTGTGCCCTTCAACTGGAGAAAATTTTCCCTTAACCCCAGTGACTACTGTCCCCTTCAACGGGAGTACTTCCTTACACCCCAGTGACTACTGTGCCCTTCAACGGGAGTACCCCACATCCCGGGACTACTGGCCCTTCAACTGGAGTACTTCCTTACATCCCAGTGACTACTGTGCCCTTCAACGGGAGTATTTTCCTTTACATCCCAGTGACTCCCGGGTGAGCGTGTTAGATAGGAGTGAATGGAGACAAAATGGTTTTTGGGACATGACGATCTGTTGGAGTGTGAGCAGGGTAACTTTTTTAAAAAGGGGGGAGTATTTGGAGTATTTCCCACACCCCAAAAGTGACTACTGTGCCCTTCAACGGGAGTATTTTACATCCCAGTGACTACTGTGCCCTTCAACGGGAGTACTTTCTTCAAAGGGAAAAACCGTGATACTAAAAAAGGGGGTTTTTCCCCCGGGAAGAAGTGGAGCGACCCTCCCCCTCAAACCCGATAGCCTCCCATTCTGAGGGTTCTGTATGACCCCTGGGGAGTAAACGTTTTAGAAACCAAAAGTTGATAAATGAGACACCTATGCAACATTTGGGATCTTTACGTGGATTTTCTTTTGCAAAAGGCCCTATTTATGAGCCCTATGGTTTGATTTCGTAATAATCAAAGAACGAAAAAGAAGGCCCACTGCAGCAGGCCTACGGGCCCATGCAAGGGGTTAAATTCATACCGGCTTGCCAATCCCAAAACATTGGGGGGGGAACCCGGGATTCAAACCCAGAGGGAAAACACAAGCAAAAGATTCATCAAAGTCATTTTTCCCCATGGGAAGGTTAGATGGGCTCCACTGAAAAAACTTGCATTTGTGGAACAGTGGTATGCTAATTTCCTAGGGTTTGGAAATATACCTAGTTGATGAATTTGTTAAGACTGGCCCAGTGGTTTAGGACAGTCTGAGTTTTGAGACTTTTGACCGCAGGTTCGAACCCCACCCGTGGTATGGTTTTTTTGCAATCGTGTATTACGATTTCGTGAGCCAATCCCTTTTATGGTGCCGGGTCGGGTCCTTTTCCCCTAAGGAAGGAGCACGGCAACTGACCTAGTATCACAGGCTGGTCAGGTCCAACTCACACCCACTCATGTATTTATCCAACTATTTTTAAAACTACACAACGTCTTAGCTTCTATGAAGGTACTCGGGAGTTGTTCCACTCATCCACAACTCTATTACCAAACCAGTGCTTCCTATATCCTTCCTAAATCTGAATTTTTCCAATTTAAAACCATTGTTGCGAGTCCTGTCATCTAGATATTTTTAGCTCGCTATTTACATCTCCTTTATTTATTCCTGTTTTCCATTTATACACCTCAAATCATATCCCCCTAATTCTACGTCTTTCTAGAGAGTGCAGATTCAGGGCCCTCAGTCTATCCTCATAGGGAAGATTTCTGATACATGGATCAACTTGTCATCCTCCTCTGTACGTTTTCCAGTGCATTTATATCCATTCTGTAATACGGTGACCAAAACTGTGCAGCATAATCTAGATGAGGCCTAACTAAGGATATATAGAGTTGAACAACCTGAAGACTTTTATTATTTATACTTCTTGATATGAAGCCAGATTCTGTTAGCTTTATTGCGAAACACTTATGCACTGTTGTCTTGGTTTTAGATTACTGCTAACCAGAACTCCTAAATCCTTTCGCAATCAGTAATATTAAGATCTACATTATTTAGTTTATAGTGGCATGATTATTGTCCTGTCCAATATTTAGAACTTTTGCATTTATCTATATTAAACTGCATCTGCCACTTCTCCGACCACTGCATCAGTCTATTCAAATCATCCTGAGTGCTCTAATGTCCTCATTAGAATGAATTGACGGCCTATTTTGGTATCAGCAAATTTGCTTATATCGCTATTTATTCACTCATCTATGTCTCTACCCAGGAAAAAAATCCTCCCTATTCCGTGTGCCTTAAGTTTCCTCAACAGCCTCTGATGTGGAACTCTATCGAAAGCCTTACTGAAGTCCATATACACAATCATCATATTCATTACCATGATCTACCTCCTCAAATACCTTAGTGAAAAAAATTAGTAAATTCGTAAGACAGGAACTCCCCTTTGTAAAACCGTGCTGAGATTCATTAATCAATTTATGCCTTTCAAGATGGCTACGAATTGCCTCTGCAATTGATTTCATAAGTTTTCCCAATATGGAGGTAAGGCTTATTGGTCTATAGTTCAAGCTAAGGACCTGTCACCTGCCATTTTCCACTTGTCTGGCACTATGCCAGTTTGTAGTGATATATTGAAAAGATTAGCCAAAGGTATGCTAAGTTCCTCTTTACATTCCTTTAAAACCCTTGCAAACAATTCATCAGGGCCTGGGATTTGTTAAGTTTAATTTCTCTATTTGTCTGATGATCATGTCACTAGTTACCCCAATCGAGCATAGTCTATCTTCCTATTCTACATAATTTATTATTTCTGGAATTCCTAGTATCTTCCTGAGTAAAACTGAGAGGAAGTATTGAAAATTTCACACATATCCTTATCATTGTCCGTGATCTGTCCTGAAGTTACTCTTAAGTGGGCCTATCTTGTCCCTTTCGGGTTAGTCTTCGAATCCCTTGCGACCTTAGCCTCATAATCCCTTTTTGCTTTTCTTATTCCTTTTTTATTTATCTTTAATTGAATATATTGATTTCTTAACTGCTCTTCCCTTTTGATACGTCTATATGTGCTCTCTTTTGACCAATGAGATGTTTTAATCTATTGTTTATACATTTAGGATCGTTTTTGTTAGATCTAATTTCCCTACTGGAACAAAAGTTGTCTGGGCAGCTAACACTATGCTCTGAAACACGTCATATTATCAACAACACCAGCTGCCTGACCCATAGTCAGGTCATCCCAATTTAGCCCACCCGGGAAATTTCCACCAATAAGGGCCAAAGGGGAAATTGGGAAAGATTGATTGCGTTATCTGGGAAATTATGATATATTGAAATAAGGGATTTGTGACCTTTTTCCAAGTCATCATTAACTTCAAGATATTAACTAGTGATTTTTTTGGCAAAAACCCAAATGGGTTTGGGTTCTTTTCCAAACTTTTTTAAAAAAGCAATCCGGGAACAAAATCAAGAAAGTCACTAGACTCAAAATTTCCTTCACTTTTTCCAATCAATTTGCCCCAAATTTAAAAATTCTTTTAACCCCCACATTTCATATCTAGAGCTAAAGGGTTTTGCCCCATAGCAGCCTATGCCTCCCATAAAGGTTTGGCCCAAAATCACACCAAATAATTTTTTTTCCCTGAGAAACTTACCCAAAAGATTCGGTCCGATGTTTCTAATCTTTAATCTTGTCTAAACACATTTTAAATTATCTTGACATACATGACCCACCACCCTTCCGGGCCCCTACAGTGTGGAAAAGTTTAAAACCCCTTTATGTTGATTAGAAGGTTTTTCTATTTTCAAGTTGAACCAGGCCGTTAAAATAATATCTATATTCCCCGCCTTGCAATCAATCTTACTCATTATCTTATTTTTAAACTCCTCTATTTGATAGTAAACCTTGGGGAGTTTGTCACTCGTCCTCTACTTCTCTTTTTTGTTGACAATTGCTTTGCCTTTTAGCAACTTTTTTTTGAATTTGTTTTTTAAATTTACCCGGGGGTATTTTTAAATCTGTGTTTTCAACCCTAGTACTGCACCTGTTTTTTTTCACAAACACCCTATTATAATCCATTAAATTTAGACAAGTCATCAATGACCCCATCAAATTTGTAAGCAACCAAAAAACCCCCAGAGGTGAACCCCATCCCATATTCAAATCATGTTTGCCATAGAATTTGCCCAGTTTCAAAATTTGCAAGTCTTTGAGTACCTGTCTAGCAGAAATTTTTAAGTCTTAGACATCCATTCATTGCCCACCCCCTTCTAGGAAAGATTCAATGATTGGACCCCTCCCTTAGACCTGACTACTTTTATGCTGACCTGTTTTATCCAGAGCTTGTTTTCTCCCCTTTCCCCAAATGTCATTCCAAAGCACTAAGACAGATAATGGGCTTGTTCCTATTTGACATAATACCAAACCCCTTGACAGCCCCAACCCAGCCCTGGGAGGACACCCTCTGTTGACCTTCCATTTGTTCAAAAGACGGTCCATAAAACTTACCTAGAGCCCCCCAATTGGGGAATATTTTGCCTTTTGGGAAAGTCGGGAAAACCCTCACTAACCACTGAAGAATTCTTGGGAAAGAGAATCATTTCCTACCAAATATTCTCTTTAACCTTCTTTATCCCTTCCCTAATTTTTGGGAACCATTTGCCATTTGAGGCTGAACTTTAACCCCGCCTTTTCCTGCTACCAGCACCAACCACCTACTCCCCTCCATTTTGGGGCCCCCCTTCTTTTTTCCTCCGAAGAAAAAAATCCTTTTAAAATTTAATTTTTGGGTTCCAAGGCACTAAACAAACCATGGTCTCAGTAACACCCCCCTAATTGCCAGACACCAAGGACGTGCCCCCCTGACCTCTGACCACAGGACCTTAGTCATTCCCAAATTAATCTTTAAACACTCCCTAATCACTCCTTAGTATTCCCTTTGCAAACTTAACATCCCTTTGTCACTATCTCAGTCCCTTATCACCATCTCATTTACCTGAATCACTCATTCAACCCTTAGTCACTCACCCCCTGACTTTAAATATATTTTTTCACTTCATTTATTTATGTTTTTTTCTTCCTCCCCCCTACCTCTCTTCCTCCTCCCCGCTCCAATTTGTTTTTTTCTCCTCCCTTTTTCCTTTTCCCCCCCCTCTTTCATTTTTTTTCTTTCTCCCTCACCGTTCTCACACCAGTTTTCCCCCCAAAACTTCTCCCTGCCTACCACCCCCCTTTTCTCCCCCCACACAGCCAAAAACCACACTGAACCATCAACACAACTCCCCCACAAGGATCACCCCCACTATCGAAACCTGGGCCCAGAAAATAAGAACTGCATTTACATCTTGGAACGTTCAGGACATTCTACACTGTGTACTTAACCCCTTTTGGGTATGGACCAGTTTGGAATCACCAGCCAAGCAAAGGGGAAACTGAGAAAGTGCAAATGTTTGCAAAACTATCCCGGGCTAAGGGAAAGTCCTACGAGAAGGGAAAAGGAAGATGACCTGAGACACTGGACGACTGAAATTGAGAGGAATCAGCTAGGTGGGGAGAGCGGATTTTTAGATGGGACAAGCGAAAGGAAGTTGAAGACTGATAAAACCGGGGGTGATAGGAAGTTTTTTTTTATTCACGGTTGTCAGGGAAATGGAATGTCGGGAAGTGATGAAGTGGAGGGGGTCCAAAATAATCACGAAATCTTGTCATACACAGTTTTGAAGAGGTATGATAAACCCCATGGAGCAGGAAGAGGACCTAGTGGGGGCCAGTGACTCGACCAGTGCAAAAAGGTAGGGGGTACAAAAAATAGAGAAAAACAGCATTTACTAGCATTTAAACTTTTAAATAATGTGTAGGTGAGTTTAGGCAGTGACGATGTTTAGAAGTGAAACCACCTGTCACGACAAACAAATGTGCCCCTTTAAGCCCCATGTACAAACACACCACCCCCCGGGGAAGCAGTCATTTCGTTTGAGCTCCTTTAAATTTTTCGTTTTTTTTCGGTTCCAGGGGATACAGCACAGAAATAGACATGTGCAAATCCTGAATTGTTTAAACATTTAAACCCCCCAAAAAAAGGGAAAAAAAATGATCACAGAAGAAAAAATACCATAAAAGTGCCAAGTGTTATCCCGGGGGGCAAGTTAGAAGGGTAGGAGGCGGAGGGGAAAAAGGGGGCTTTTGGGAACTAGGCCTTGGTGTTTCCAAAGTACATCGTGGTGTATATGACGAATGGGGACCCAAAACAGAGAAAGAGATAAAGGGAAAAGGGGGTCATGAACACAGTGAGTACAGTGAAAAAGAAACGAAGGGGGGGGAAGGAACTAGGAGTATGCCAAACTGAAAGGAAATGAGCATAACCGAATGTCAGGCTACCGTATGTAATATACAAAATCCTTTTTGTGGTTTGCATGAGAGATCTGGCCTTGCAATACTGATAACTGAGGGAATAATCCCGGCTCTGGAGAGCTGAATATCAAACATAGAGCACTTAACACATAGTAAGGGAGACAAACTATGGAAGGAAGGAACCAAAGCCTGGTGTCACACAGTGAGCGAGTGCACAGGCGCTGTCAGACAATTACAATAACATGGGAAGTGAGTTAATTTATTCAGGTATACACGAGTGCAGTGCATAGAGTATCATTTATAGCAGCATACATGAGGAGAACCTAGGATAGCACAGGACTTAGAGGGACTTATTTTATTGCTAAATTTATGTAGGATTCGGAACTGCTACACGAAACACACACACAAACGCACACACATACACACACACACACACATGAGATTCAAAAGAGGTGTTCACAGAGGAGATAGAAGGGCCTCCAGAAGGAGGAGAGGAGGGCACACCATCAGGTGCTGACACAGTACACAACTGAGGAGGAAGTGAATAGGCTACTAAGCGAGCTAGATACCTCTAAAGGCGATGGGGCCGGATAGCATCTCTCCATGGGTCCTGAGAGAGGAAGCAGAGAGCTTATGTGTACCTTTAACAATGATTTTTGAAGATTTACTGAACAGGCAAAACTACCTGAGGTATGGAAGACAGCAAATGTAGTTTCAATTTTTAAAAAGGAGACAGGAACGAGTACTAAACTCATAGACCAGTGTCACTGACATATATAGCATGCAAGGTCATGGAGAAGATAGTCAGGAGAAGAGGTAGGGCACCTAGAAAGGAATGAGATTATCAACGACGGCCAACACGGTTTCAGGGACGGGAAATCCTGTGTCACAAACCTACTGAGTTCTACGACAGGGTGACAGCAATAAGACAAGAGAGAGAGGGGTGGGTATATTGCATATTCTTGGACTGTAAGAAGGCGTTTGACACAGTTCCACACAAGATTAGTGCAAAAAGTTGGAGGACCAGGCAGGGGTAACAGGGAAGGCACTACATGGGATCAGGGAATACCTGTCAGGAAGACAGCAGCGAGTCATGGTACGTGGTGAGGTGTCAGGAGGGCGCCGGTGACGGAGCGTGGTTCCACAGTGGTCAGTCCTGGGACCGGTGCTGTTTCTGGTATTTGTGAACGACATAAGGGAAGGAATAGACTCAGAAGTGTCCCTGTTGTAGATGATGAAGCTGAGAGAGAATAATTCAGTCGGACGAGGACCAGGCATAACTAAAGGATCTGGACAGGCTTCGCCGGGTCCATCAATTAGCCCTGAGTTCAACCCCACTGGCGCAAGTCAGTGAAGATTAGGAAGGGCAAAGAAGACCGCAGTAGACAGAGTACAGCCTAGGGGCCAGAGACTGCAAACCTCAATCAAGGAAAAAGACCTTAGGGGTGAGTATAACACCAGGAACATCTCCCCGAGGCGCACATCAACCAAATAACTGCTGCAACATATGTAAGTGCCTAGCAAACCTAAGAACAGCATACCCATCTTAATAAAGAATCGTTCAGACCTGTACACTGTGTACGCTAGGGCCCATACTGGAGTATGCAGCACCAGTTTGAACGCACACCTAGCCAAGCACGTGAAAAGCTCGAGAAAGTGCAAAGGTTTGCAACAAGACTAGTCCCGGAGCTAAGGGGTATTTCCTACGAGGAGAGGTTAAGGGAAGCCGACCTAACGACACTGGGGGGACAGGAGAGATAGGAGGACATGATAACACCATATAAGATACTGAGGAATTGACAAAGTGGACAGAGACAGAATGGTTCAGAGATGGGCCACAGCAACAAGGGGACACAGTTGAGTTGAAGACTCAGATGAATCATAGGATGTTAGGAAGTATTTCATCAGTCACATAGTGGTCAGGAAGTGAATAATTTGGGAAGTGATGTAATGGAGGCAGGGATCCATTCATGTGACTTAAGAAAGAGGTATGATAGCCTAGGTAGGAGTGAACCCAGCACCCATTAAAAATCTATAAAATCAATATTAATTTAGAATATTTCATTATTTTCGAAAATACATGAAACATTAAAAATCTCAGAAAATGTGCTAAAATCGTATTTTATTGCATATTTGACGTTTTAGAGCGGTTTGAAAGTCAGCAAAGCTCATTTTTTAGATAAAATAGTTACATTTTCACATTTTTTAAATTGAATTTCACTGAAATTGAAATTTATGGAAAAGTAAGCAAAATTTTATGATTTTCTTTAGGAAGCTTACTCATAGTATATTTTATCTAAAATAGTTTTTCAGAAAATCCTTGAAAATGCCTTGAATCGTCAAAAATGCAATAAAAATAACGTTTTATATGCATTTTTCAAATATATATAACTATTTACATATTTTTAAAAATCCCATTAAAATCTATAAAAATCAATATTAATTTAGAATATTTACTTTTAGCTAAAATACTTACATTTTCACACTTTTAAATTGAATTTACTGAAATTGAAATTTATTGGAAAAGTAAGCAAATTTTTATGATTTTCTTTTAGGAAGCTTACTCATAGGTATATTTTATCTAAAAACAGTTTTTCACAAAACTCGAAAATGCCTTAAATCGTCAAAAAATGCAAAATAACGTTTTATAGAATTTTGAATATATATAAATTATTTACATATTTTTAAAAAAAATCCCATTAAAATCTACAAAATCAATATTTTTATAGAATATTTCATATTATTTTCGAAAATACATGAAACATTAAAATGTGCTAAAATCGCATTTTATGTGTTATTTCGACGTTTTAGAGCGGTTTGATGCTTTTCTGACAAACCTATTTTAGCTAAAATACCTTACATTTTCACATCTTTAAATAGAATTTCAACTGCAATTGAAATTTATTGGAAAACTAAGCACAATTTTATGATTTTCTTTTAGGAAGCTTACTCATAGGTGTATTTTATTAAAAAATAGTTTTCAGAAAATCTTGAAAATGCCTTAAATCGTCAAAAATGCAAAAAACAGTTTTATAGATTTTAATATTAATATTTACATATTTTTAAAAATCCCATTAAAAATCTATAAAATCAATATTTTATAGAATATTTCATATTATTTTCGAAAAATACATGAAACATTAAAAGCTCAGAAAATGTGCTAAAATCGTATTTTATTGCATATTTCGACGTTTTAGAGCGGTTTGAGTGTTTTCTGGCAAAACTCATTTTCAGCTAAAATACTTAGATTTTCACACTTTTAAATAGAATTTCTACTGCAATTGAAATTTATGGGAAAAGTAAGCAAAATTTTATGATTTTCTTTAGGAAGCTTACTCATAGGTATATTTTATCTAAAAAATAGTTTTTCAGAAAATCCTTGAAAATGCCTTGAATCGTCAAAAATGCAATAAATAACGTTTTATAGCATTTTTGAATATTTATAAATTATTTACATATTTTTAAAAATCCCATTAAAAATCTATAAAAATCAATATTAATTTAAGAATATTTCATTTTTAGCTAAAATACTTACATTTTACACTTTTAAATGAATTTCTACTGAAATTGAAATTTATTGGAAAAGTAAGCAAATTTTATGATTTTCTTTAGGAAGCTTACTATAGGTATATTTTATCTAAAAACTAGTTTTTCACAAAACCTTGAAATGCCTTAAATGTCAAAAATGCAAAAATAAGTTTTATAGATTTTTGAATATATATAATTATTTACATATTTTTAAAAAATCCCATTAAAAATCTATAAAATCAATATTTATTATAGAATATTTCATATTATTTTCGAAAAATACATGAAAATTAAAATCTAGAAAATGTGCTAAAATCGTATTTTATTGCATATTTCGACGTTTTAGAGCGGTTTGAGTGCTTTTCTGCAAAACTCATTTTTAGCTAAAATACTTACATTTTCACACTTTTAAATAGAATTTCTACTGCAATTGAAATTTATGGAAAATAAGCAAATTTTATGATTTTCTTTTAGGAAGCTTACTCATAGGTATATTTTATCTTAAAAAATAGTTTTTCAGAAAATCCTTGAAAATGCCTTAAATCGTCAAAAAATGCAATAAAATCAAGTTTTATAGCATTTTTGAATATTTATTCATTATTACATATTTTTAAAAATCCCATTAAAAATCTATAAAATCAATATTTTTATAGAATATTTAAATTATTTTCGAAAAATACATGAAACATTAAAAAGCTCAGAAAAATGTGCTAAAATCGTATTTTATTGCATATTTCGACGTTTTAGAGCGGTTTGAGTGTTTTTCTGGCAAAACTCATTTTTCAGCTAAAATACTTAGATTTTCACACTTTTAAATAGAATTTCTACTGCAATTGAAATTTATGGGAAAAGTAAGCAAAATTTTATGATTTTTTTTCAGGAAGCTTACTCATAGGTATATTTTATCTAAAAATAGTTTTTCAGAAAATCCTTGGAAAATGCTTCTTTAATCGTCAAAAAATGCAATACAATAACGTTTTATAGCATTTTTGAATATTTATAAATTATTTACATATTTTAAAAACCATTAAAAATCTATAAAATCATTTATTGATATTTAAAATATTTCATCTTTTAGCTAAAATACTTAATTTTCACACTTTAAATAGAATTTCTACTGCAATTGAAATTTATGGGAAAAGTAAGCCAAATTTTATGATTTTTTTAGGAAGCTTACTCATAGGTATATTTTATCTTAAAAATAGTTTTCAGAAAATCTTGAAATGCCTTAATCGTCAAAAATGCAATAAAATCAAGTTTTATAGCATTTTTGAATATTTATTAATTATTTACATATTTTTAAAAATCCCATTAAAAATCTATAAAAATCAATATTAATTTAGAATATTTCATATTATTTTCGAAAATACATGAAACATTAAAAACTCAGAAAAATGTGCTAAAATCGTATTTTATTGCATATTTCACGTTTTAGAGCGGTTTGAGTGTTTTTCTGGCAAAACTCATTTTTAGCTAAAATACTTAGTTTTCACACTTTTAAATTAGAATTCTACTGAATTGAAATTTATGGGAAAAGTAAGCAAATTTTTTTAGAAGCTTACTCATAGGTATATTTTATTAAAAATAGTTTTCAGAAAATCCTTGAAAATGCCTTAAATCGTCAAAAATGCAAAAAATAAGTTTTATAGATTTTGAATATTATTAATTATTTACATATTTTTAAAAATCCCATAAAAATCTATAAAATCAATATTTTTAAGAATATTTATATTATTTTCGAAAAATACATGAACATTAAATCAGAAATGTGCTAAAATCGTATTTTATTGCATATTTCGACGTTTAGACGGTTTGAGTGTTTTTCTGGCAAAACTCATTTTAGCTAAAATACTTAGATTTTCACACTTTTAAATAGAATTTCTACTAATTGAAATTTATGGAAAAGTAAGCAAAATTTTATGATTTTTAGGAAGCTTACTCATAGGTATATTTTATTAAAAATAGTTTTCAGAAAATCTTGAAAATGCCTTAAATCGTCAAAAATGCAATAAAATCAGTTTTATAGCATTTTTGAATATTATTAATTTTTACATATTTTAAAAATCCCATTAAAATCTATAAAAATCAATATTATTATAGAATATTTCATATTATTTTCGAAAAATACATGAAACATTAAAAAGCTCAGAAAAATGTGCTAAAATCGTATTTTATTGCATATTTCGACGTTTTAGAGCGGTTTGATGTTTTCTGGCAAAACTCATTTTTAGCTAAAATACTTAATTTTCACACTTTTAAATAGAATTTCTACTGCAATTGAAATTTATGGAAAAGTAAGCAAAATTTTATGATTTTCTTTAGGAAGCTTACTCATAGGTATATTTTATCTAAAAATAGTTTTTCAGAAAACCTTGAAAATGCCTTAATCGTCAAAAATGCAAAAAATAAGTTTTATAGCAAATTTTGAATATTTATTAATTATTTACATATTTTTAAAAATCCCATTAAAAATCTATAAAAATCAATATTAATTTAGAATATTTCATTTTTTAGCAAAATACTTATATTTTCACACTTTTTAAATTGAATTTCTACTGAAATTGAAATTTATGGGAAAAGTAAGCAAAATTTTATGATTTTCTTTAGGAAGCTTACTCATAGGTATATTTTATCTAAAAATAGTTTTTTAAAAATCCTTGAAAATGCCTTAAAACGTCAAAATGCAATAAACTCAAGTTTTAGCATTTTTGAATATTTATTAATTATTTACATATTTTAAAAATCCCATTAGAAATCTATAAAAATAAATATTTTTATAGAATATTTCAATTTTTTTCGAAAATACATGAACATTAAAGCTCAGAAAAAAGTGCTAAAATGTATTTTATTGCATATTTGATTTTTAGAGCGTTTGAGTGCTTTTCTGGCAAAAATCATTTTTCAGCTAAAATACTTAGATTTTCACACTTTTAAATATAATTTACTGCAATTGAAATTTATGGGAAAAGTAAAACAAAATTTTATGATTTTCTTTTAGGGAAACTTACTCATAGGTATATTTTTTCTAAAAAAAAAGTTTTTCAGAAAATCCTTGAAATGCTTTAAAACGTCAAAATGCAATAAAATAACGTTTTATAGCATTTTAATATTATAAATTATTTACATATTTTTAAAAAAACCCAAAAATTATAAAAAACAATATTAATTTAGAAT